>JAJIBD010028632.1:0-74908 GCA_021461705.1 Cryptotis parvus
CCACGCCAGCACTGGTTGTTTCCTTACCGTTTTGATTTGCAAAAGGGGTCTCGTGTGAGATGGTACCTCATTGTTGTTTTGATTTGCATCTACCTGATGATTAAAGATAGAACACTTTTTCATATGCCTTTTGGCCATTCAATTTCTTCTTTTTGGAAGCTTCTGTTCATTTCTTTTCCCCATTTTTTTGATGGGGGTTAGCTGTTTTCTTCTTGTGGAGTGCTACCAGTGCCTGATATATCCTGGATATTAACCCTTGTCAGATGGGTATTGGGTGAATATCCCTTCCCACTCTGTGGATTTGCTCTTTGTATCTTGGTCACCATTTCTTTTGAGGGTGCAGCTTTTTAGTTTTATATAATCCCATTTGTTTATCTTTGCTTCCATTTGCTTTGGTCAGTGGTGTGTCATCTTTAAAGATACTTTTTCGCTTCTGATGTCGTAGAGCGTTTCTCCTATGTTTTCTTCGGATGTACCTTATAGATTCATGTCTGATGTTGAGATCTAGAATCCATTTTGATCTGACTTTTTGCATGGCATTAGAAGGGAGGTCTAAGTTCATTTTTTTACATGTAGCTGCCCAGTTTTCCCAGCACCATTTGTTGAAGAGTCTTTGCTCCACTTTAATATTTTTTTGCTCCTTTATCGAAGATTAAGTGGTTGTATATTTGTGTGTGTTTCAGGATACTCAGTTCTATTCCATAGGTCTACAAGGTCTGTCTCTATACCAATACCACACTGTCTTAATTACAACTGCTCTGTAGTAGAGCTTTGAGGTTGGGGAAAGTGATACCTCCCATCTTCTTTTTTCCCAAGGATTGCTTTAGCTATTCGTGGGGTTTTATTATTCCATACAACTTCCAGGAGTATTTGTTCAATTTCTTTGAAGAACATCATGGGTATCTTTATAGGGGACCGATTGAATCTGTATAAAGCTCTAGGGAGTATTACCATTTTGATAATGTTAATCCTTCCAATCCATGAGCAGGGAATGTGCTCCATTTCCTCAGGTCTTCTTTTTATTTCCTGAAGTAACGTTTTGTAGTTTTCTTTGTAGAGATCCTTTACATTCTTTGTCAAACTGATTCCTAGGTATTTGATTTTCATGGCGCAATTGTGAATGGGATAGTTTTTTAATGTCCCTTTCTTCTTTTTGCTATTTGCATATAGGAAGGCCATTGACTTTTGGGTATTGATTTTGTACCCTGCTACTCTGCTATAGGAATGTATTATTTCTAGGAGCCTCTTGGTAGAGAGTTTCGGGTTTTCCAGGTATAATATCATATCATCTGCAAATAGTGATAACTTGGCTTCCCTTCCTATCTGGATGCCCTTTAATTTCTTTTTTCTTCCCTGATTGCTATGGCAAGTACTTCCAGTACTGTATTAAATAGAAGTGGTGAGAGTGGGCCTTTGTCTTGTCCCTGATCATAGGGGAAGGCTTTCAGTCCTTCCCCATTGAGAATGATGCTCGCTGTGGGCTTGTGGTAGATGGGCTGGATTATCTGGAGGAAGGTCCTCTCAATCCCCATTTTACGGAGAGCCTTATCATGAACTGGTGTGAACCCTTGTCTAAATGCCTTCGCATCTATTGATAGGATCATATGGTTTTTTATTTTTCTTTTTTGATGATATGTAATAGCACTCCTGGGAATATACCCGAGAGACCGAAAAACACATAGCAGAAACACTATCTGTACTTTTATTCATCTCTGTATTATTCACTATAGCTAGAATCTGGAAACAACCTAAATGCCCGAGAACAGAGGGACTGGCTAAAAGAAACTGTGGTTCATCTACACTATGGAATACTTCATGCGGCTGTCAGAAAAGATGAAATTATGAAATTTACCTGCAAATGGATGGACATGGAGTCTATCATGCTCAGTGAAATTAGTCAGAAGTGAAAAGGACAGATATAGAATGACTGCATTCATTAATACGACATAAATAGCCACACAGTGTTTTACTAAATGTGGGAAATGGTAATGGCAGATTAAAACTCACCATTGAATATACACAAAGAGGCTTAGTGATAAACTCTAAATATCTGCAGGGCTAGCCACAATGTGTAAAATAGAGGGAGAAGATGCAGAGACAGAGAGGAGAGAGAGAAAGAGAGGAAACGTGGGGTACCCAGCATAAGGCAGCATGGGGTGGGCAGGGAGGGGGTGGGGTAAATATGGGTGGTGGAAATGGGAGACTGGTAGAGGGATGGGTGCTGGTATACTGTATTACCAAGAACCAATTATGAACACCTTTTGTAATTGTATGTTTCACTGTGGTATAATAAAAAAATTTAAAAAAAAAAAAACAGAAGACACCCCATACATAGCCTATGTGTGATCACAAGTTTTATCATATTGATGAGGTAAAGTGTTTCAGTAGGTTCATTAGCAGGACATCAAAAAAAGTCATCTTTAATGGTGACATTATCCATTTAGTGGATAATTAGTGACATTATCCATACACTTTCCTCTTTTACATTTCAAAACATTTTGTCATAAGGGCTATACTAGTAGCAAAGAAGCAGAGAAGATGCTCCATTGATTCACGCCACTCTATAAAAAAAATATAACTGTTTTGAAAATGGATGTACAAAAGTCACTGAATCACTGAATCACTGTTCTCGTTCTCATCTTCGATTGCTCTCGTGGCACCAGTAACATTCCATATATGACGGTCTCATGCAAGAAGAGTTCACGGGCACCCAAAGCTGAGCCCAGAACATAAAGAGTTCCCCAAAACGACTCATCAGGTCATGGGAATGAGTTCTGCGAATTGTTGCCACTGGTATTACATGGCATATCTAAATAATGACTGGATAGCTTGCCAGGCTCAGTCGCAGGTAGCATACCTCTAGTAGCCACCCCTCAAAAAATCCAGAATGATATTTATGAACCGCGCTTCCACTAAAAGTATGCCACGAAGCTTGTGAGAGGTCGGTCTTGCTGGGTGGAGTTCTGACGAGGAGGAAGCCTCGATGTGGAAATATGGAGGTCCTCAGGTGGAGGGGGTCGTGGCTTTTGTTGTGAGGCTCTGTTTGTGTGGCGGGCCAGGGCTAGAACCTGCCATCCCTCCCCGGCACGTAAGTGAGTGGCTGGGCACAGTGAGAGCTAGTAGCAGCCTTAGCCTCATGTCTGTCTCTGAATCAGCACACCTGGGCTGGATTTAAAAGACTGCAGTAGGTGGATCCCGCATGAGCAGGGCTGTGATAGGCTGGTCTGTGTGGAGTTCTCGACGAGGAGGAAGTCCGATGTGGAAAATGGAGGTCCCCAGGGTGGAGGGGCCTGGCTTTCGTAGTCAGGCTCTCCTAGGGTGGCGGTCCAGAGCTAGAACCTCCACCCCAGCACCTCCTTATGAGGGCAGGCACAGGGAGAGCCAGTAGCAGCTCTACCCCATGTCTGTCCCAAAAAAGTACAGTAGTTATAGTCCTGTTGAAAAGAAACCTTTTTCATTTTCCATCGTTAACTATCTCTAGGCAAAAAAAACAAATTCTAATGTGTCATTAAATAAATATGGGATTTATAGCAGCAAAGAACTGATTCAGCACCTCAATATATCCTCTGTTACCCATTTTCACTCTCATCAAATTTCCTATTTCTATATACTATCTATAGATATTATAGGCTTTCTTAATCAGAGTCTCAGGCTGGACACATTCTCTCCTTAACATATGTCTTCAAAATGAACCAAATAAAGGTCCCATTTTACTTTAATGAATTATGCCTAAAATTAAAATCCAGGGTAAAGAAAATGGCCACGTTAGCCAAATCTATTACTAGCTCTGCTCCTCTAGTCTTTTAATGCTATATACATATTGCTCCAGTTTAAAACTTATTAATAATCCTAAATTATTTTGTGAGAAAAGACTATGTTAACTGACAGCTCCACAATACTAGTTATTAATATTATCCCACATCTGATGGATTACTACCACCATGATATACTGTGCAAGTTCTTAGAGGAATTTGATTCCTTTCACCTTGGGAACAAAAGAAAGAAGAAATAAATCATGAAAAAGCACAAAATCTATCCTTTGGAAAAGAGTAAGAATCAAAATGAGTAAATAACATCAACATCAATATTCGATGTATACACACACACCGGATTTTGAAGAACATCTGTCTTCCGCCACTAATGATTTTGTTCCAGATGTAATCCAAATATGCTTGGAAATGGGGAGCAGAAGGGTTAGCGCTATTTACTTTGTAAGCAGTTGGTTGTTATTAAAGTGACTTTTGTTTCTTTTAAAATATATATTTTTCAACAGTGATATGGCACCCTGCACTGATGAGTGTTTGAAAATGACAGTAAAATCAATCTAAAATTGCTCTTTGGCTTTAAGCTACGTTCATCTTTAAAAGAAAGACACTGTGTTATAATGGCAGCAATGTGGATTTTAGAGTCAAATGTGAATTTGAAGCCAGCAAATTAACATCATTTTATGCAGTGCTATGTATAAAAGCCCATTGTCCCCAGCTGCTAGGACCTTGAAAGAGCCACTAATAATATTAATAATGGTTGAGGATTATGTGTTATTACATATTAGGTACCCTAATAACGCTTTCCTTGCTTATTGTTCAACACCCAAGAGTGCTGGAGAAAATTCCAGCTCAGGAGGCCTTTCTGGTGGTGCTGGGAGGCTTCAGTGACTGAGATTAAATTCTCACATGCAGTCAATTTCTTTTGAGCAATCTTTTTGGCACCTGCAAACACCATGTTTATCATTAAGTCTCCCCTAATGGCTTGCTATTAATCCACCAATTTTAGATGAAGAATATCAAAACTCAAGCAGTTGAAGTGACTTGCACAAAGACCCAGAGATACAGTGGAAAATCAAATTCACAAGCTCATCTCTAAACAGCTACAGTCCATCTGTCTTGTCTTGAGCACAATGCCTGAGACATGGCAAAGCACAGCATCTACTCAAGAGAAACAAATCAGAGCAGTAATAAAACCAAAACTTATTAAGCATATACTGTATGACTCCCACAGTCCTGAAAAACTTAATGGTTTTAATCTCATAATATCCCCAGGAGGAAGGTGCTTTTATAGGGGGGGGGAAGGGGACTCATCCATTGTTGGTGGGAATGCTCGACTTGTACAACCTTTCTGGAAAACAATATGGACATTCCTCCAAAGGCTAGAAATTGAGCTCCCTTTGACCAAGCCATACCACTCCTGGGAATAGACCTTGGGAAGCCAAAAAACACACAGCAGAAACACCACTGCACTTTTAATTTCATAGCAGCACTATTCACAATAGCCAGAATCTGGAAACAACCAGTATGCTCAGGAACTGATGACTGGATAAAAGAAACTGTGGTCCATCTACACAATGGAATACTATGTAGCTGTTAGGAAAATGAAGTTATGAAATTTGCCTATAAATGGATGGACATGGAAAGAATCATGTTGAGTGAAATTAGTCGGAAGGAAAGAGAGAGACATAGAATAACTGCATTTATTTGCATGACATAAAAATATCAGGTGTTCTTACCAAAAGTGGAAATTACCGCAAAGGTGAGGGAGTCAGGAGGTTAGGTAAGATAGAGAAGGGAACATGTGTGAATCAATGTCGAAAGGGCTAATACCAACATAGAACTAAGCATTAAATACAGGCAAAAAATGCACATGATGGCTTCCAAGTATATGTAGTGCAACCCACAATGTGTAGGAGAAGGAAGGGAGAGAGAGGGGGAGAAAGAAAAGAGATAAAGAACCTGCCATTTAGGCAGGCTATGGGAGCGGGAGGGAATTGGGAACATTGGTGGTGGGAAATGGACACTGGTGGAGGGCGGGTGCTGGAACACTATGCTGACCGAAACCTTCAAACATGAACAATGTTGTAATTGTATATCTCACGGTGGTATAATAAAATGTTTAATTAAAAAAATAAAATCACTGCAGCCTAAAAAATAAAGAAAAGCTTCCTCCAGGCTGCCCTATCTAAAGTGAGAACAGTCTTGTAGAGAGAAGGTCCTATTGCACTGCTTCTGCAGGGGATAATCAATCCAGAGACAAGATGATAGGGGTTTGGGGGTGAGGGCAAGACTTGATTCAGCAACAAGCTGGCAAGTTGGAAGAGGGTGGATTCACATCCACAAGGCAATCCTCTTGTGCTCACTGTCTCAGGAAGAGGGTTTGTAGAAAAACCCTCTACAAACCCTTGGAAAGTGCACCTTTAGGAAGAGCAAACTATACCTGGTGGGTTCCTGAGTGATCAATCAAGGTCTTTGAGGACCAGGTGTATAAAACATCCTCTGTTATATCTGCAAATCTAAACGAAATTTCTAAATAAAGGTCAGGTCAGCACTTCTCTGTCTCTGTCTCTGTCTCTGTGTCTGTCTCTGTCCCTCTCTCTCTCTCTCTCTCTCTCTCTCTCTCTCTGAAACAAGAAAAAGACAGCCCTGAAGTTTGCTGCTATGTAGTTGTGAATTCTTAACTTCTCTTCGCTAGTTTCAGGCTGTTGAAATATTCTTATTTATAGCATGTTTTATGATTGCAGATGCATGCTCTTCCCTAGATCAACTCTTCCTTCATTTGTTACAACTTGGGAATAAAGATATCCAATATGTGTTTGGCAGTGGTAGAAGGTGGAGAGCTGAGTCACTGGGGTGTTCAAAAGATTTCGAAAAGCCATTTGCAGCCTGCAACAGTGTAAGTAGAGCCAGATACTTGATACATTGAAATTCAAATGCATCTTTGTGGCAGCCAGCTATCACTGGGTCCTGGGAAGCCTGAGTCCGGTGAGCTGTGGAGTAATGAGGCCCTGCGTCTCATGTCATTGACTCTGGCATTTCAAGCACCACATTCATAACAGAAGACGCAAACCGCTGGGTCCCTCTGTACTTCACTAAATTGAAATGGTTCCAGCAGGGGAATATGGCAACAGAGATGAAAGAAAAAATAACTTTCCTTTTCCCACTGTATAGAGGGAAGGTGCTGACAATGTTTATTCAAAAGAATCACATCAGGGAATGGAAAAGGGACAAAGTGACATTATGCAGAGTCATGCCTCAGTACTGACGTCCACCAGCCTCTTGGATGGTGCAACGTGGGCTGTTATTTACCTTCTGTACTTTCTTTTACCCTCCCTCCTCCTCCCTCCCTCCCTCCCTCTCCCTCCCTCCTCCCTCCCTCCCTCCTCTCCTCCCTCCTTCCCTCCCCTCCTTCCTTCCTTTCTTCCTCCTTTCTTCTGTCCTTCCTTTCTTCCAACCCCTTTCTTCCTTCCTCCTTTCTTCCTTCCTCCCATCCTTTCCTCCTTTCCCTCCTTTCTTCCTTTCTTCCTTCCTCCTTTCTCCTTTCTTCCTTCCTCCTTTCTTCCTTCCTTCCATCCTTCCTCCTTCCCTCCTTCCTTCCTTCCTTCCTTCCTTCCTTCACCCTCTCTCCCTCCCTCCTTTCCTCTTCTTCTTTTCTCCTTCACCTCTCTCCCTCACTCCTTCCCTTTCCACTCTCCCTCCCTTCTCTCTCCTCCTTCCTTCCTTCCTTCCTTCCTTCCTTCCTTCCTTCCTTCCTTCCTTCCTTCCTTCCTTCCTTTCCTTCCTTTCTCTCTCTCCCTTCCTTCCTTCCTTCCTTCCTTCCTTCCTTCCTTCCTTCCTTCCTTCCTTCCTTCCTTCCTTCCTTCCTTCCTTCCTTCCTTCCTTCCTTCCTTCCTTCCTTCCTTCCTTCCTTCCCTTTCCTTCCTTCCTTCCTCCTTCTTCCTTCCTTCCTTCCTCTCTTTTTTTCTTCCTTCTATGAGAGGAGGGCCTCACACATTCAAGACAAAGTCTCTACAATGTGCTAGTAGTCAATGCTAAGTCACATTCTAGTCCCAGGAATTTTTATTTTACTTGATAAATGGTGGTATCTTTTGAATCCTTTATAGCAAGAGTTTGCTTTACAATCAAGGAAGCATGCAGAAATAAATTTAGTTTAAAAAGAAAAAGTTCTTAAAAAAAATAAGATAGGAAGAAGCTGACAGTATAACTGATCAGAAGGAAGCAGTGACAAGAAGTAGAAAATGGTATAACTGTCAGAGTCCAGCTGATACGAGGCAAGTGTTTAATGAGTATAAATAGTAGAGACATGAATTTGGACAATTTAAGCAAAAGTTTCACTTGAAAAGTGTATCTGACCGATCTGCTTGTCAGATTTCAACCTGCACATCATATTATTCTCTTAAGAAAATAGAGTATTTGACTACGCAGTATGCGTAGTCTGAGTGCTAAGAATGGTGGAGATGTCAAAAATTGAGTTTTCAAAGCATTAAATAATACATTAGAGTTCACATTCCAAAGGCTTGTACTAGTTATGGAGTTGTCCAGGGGTTCTTTTAAAAACCAAGCATTTATTCCTAAGGCAATTAAAAAGCAGCTAAATTTGCAAAGCTTCAGTGTACCAAATGCTTGTCAAAATCGGCATAGCTGCATGAAAGGGGCCATCTGTAGGCTCCTGGATAACACATATGGAGAGTTTCCATGTGATTGTTGCCTTCTGAAAAGGTCAGAGTACACAGTAAATGTGGCTGGATCCATCAATGCAAATAAAATGAAATGCTGATATTTATGATAGTAGAATTGATCAATGTATATAACTACTTTGAATAAATCAACATTTAGAACTCATAATATCTTGCTTTGCATAACTTTATGTACACTGTGCAAAAACATTTTGTAGTGTATAATCTTTTAACATTTCCAAATATTTACATAGTTCTAGCTTTTTTATATCATGTAAAAAATAACCCAAGGGTAGGTTGAAGAGATGGCTCCAAAGGCCCAGTGCATGCTATGCATGTCAAAGATCTGGGTTCAATCACCAGTACCACAGCACAGGTTCCTTTGGACACACCCACAAATAACTCCTGAGCACAGAGCCAGGAGTAGTAAGCCAAGAACTCTAAACAATATTTTCCCCATCACTGCAGCACAAAGTTGGAAGCCCCTCAAGTGTGCCCAGATATGGCACCAAGCCCCAAACAAAATTCCACAGAGACAGATAAATTTGTCTAGGTTATCTTTACAATCAGAGAGCCCCAGCAGAGCCTCGCAACAAGCCAGACGACCCCCCACTCCATGAGGGCCTCCATTTTCCACATCCGACTTCTCTCTCGTCAGAACTCCACCCAGCAGACCAGCCTATCATAGCCCGGCTCATCGAAGTTCCACCCTGCAGCAGTCTTTTTTTTAAATCCGGCCAGGTATGCCGGTCCAGAGACTCACAGACATGGGGCAGAGCTGCTACCGGCTCTCCCTGTGACCAGCCGCTCACGAGGCGCCCGGGGGAGGGATGGTGGGTTCTAGCCCTGGCCCACCACCCCAGCAGAGCCTCGCAACAAGCCAGACGACCCCCACTCCATGAGGGCCTCCATTTTTCACATCCAGACTTCTCTCTTGTCAGAACTCCACCCAGCAGACCAGCCTATAACAGCCCGGCTCACGCTGCCGCAAGCAGCCGCACAGTTCATCAATAAATCCTGGACTTAGAGATACCTACGAGAGTATGCTACCTGCACGGCAGAGCCTGGCAAGCTACCCGTGCTGTATTTGATATGCCAAATACCAGTAGCAATTATAGACTTCATTCCCGAATGGATTGAGGCTCTTTATGTTCCTGGAGCAAGCAGATGCCCTTGGGCTCTACTAGCATGAGACAGGACATATGGAGATGTTACTGGGGCCCGCTCGAGCAAATCGATGATGAACGGGAAGACAGTGATACAGTGATCCATTGATCTTTACAATCTGTGCCCCTCTATTCAGCTCCATTCCCACCTCCAAAATATATGATTTCCTTTGTTCCTTTACTTATAACTTTATTTTGACATAGGCAATCTAGGAAGATTGCTTAATATTAACAATCACTTTTGGTAACTACCTTAGTAAAGCGCTTATTGATGATTTCTTGGATCGTATGCACACACTCACATACTACACATACACCCCTAACCAAACATTTCTACATTCTGAAAATCAAATCCTCATTTGATCTGGCTTCCCCCTTCTCTTTCTCCCAGTCCTAATACTTTAATTAATAGCATTACCTGCTTCTGCATCTTCACTAGTAATAGACTTCTATGCAGATGGTATTAAAATATTTATTTCTAGTTCTAGCCTTTCTCCTTAAATTTCAGTGAGCTATTTCTAACAGGGTTATACTTTTTATTCCAGCACTGGAAAAATACTGAAGTCAGCATAGAAAGAAAAACTTCAGTAAGAGAAGCAATGAGAGAGCTCTGGGGTAAGTATTCAGTTAGTTTTATATACCTGAAACAACAAAGATCCATGCCTGTGCATGGTAACTAAATAAATATATATTGTAAGTTGGTCAGTTAAAGGCTCAAACTAGGCTTCTCTAATTTATATGGTTTACTAAATTAACATATTTTTATGATGCATATGTCAAAGTTCGGACAGGTAGCGTGTGAAGAGTCGAGCTAGTGTATTGATGAGTACCGACGGCAGATTCTTCAGATGTTCGGGTCTGACTTTTGGGCCTGGGTGCTGTTCCCTTCTTTACCGATGAGATGGCATGTCTGATTTCAGAAGGGAGAACATTGGGAATGACATATCCATCCTGTGGAATTTGGTATGTGGGCAGGTGGATGTGGCTATCAAAGAGATTTGAGTAGAAGTCCTGGATAATCTTCCTCCATTGCCTTTCTGGAAGATGTGATAGATCCATCAGGGCGTCGGAGGGCAGTCATCTTGGTCTTAGTGTTGGTGAAGGACAGGCGGGCAGTGCGAATACTTTCCCGGCTTCTGCTGCATCTTCCAGTATTTCTGCTCTTCTGTCTTTGAGGTCTGCTTTTATCGCTTCTCTGCACTGTTTAGCAAGCTTGGACGTTAGCATTTGGTCTCCTGAGGCTCGCGAATTGCCACGTTGGTGAATGAGCTCAAGAGTTTCTGAAGACAAGCCGCCCTTTTGTGTCTTTCTCTCTCTCGGCATTCTTCGCACAATCATGGAGGTGCTGAACCAGTCGGTTGTATTCTTCATCGATGTCATCAATGATGGTATCTTCCCATGTTGCCGCAATGGTGCCAAAGAGTTCCCAGTTGGTGGTCGCTCTGGGGAGTTCTCTTCTTAAACTTTGCAGCTTTTTCTCCCCCGTTTCGGGAAGTAGAATTTTGCACCCAAGGAGACGGTGGTCCGATCCCTGTCTGGAATTTGGGGACGACAGCAACATCGGTCAGACAAAACCGTCGATTGAAGATGATGTGGTCAATTTCATTGTGGAACTGTCCGCCAGGAGATTCCCATGTCCAACGTTTCGCTTCAGCCTTCTGGAACTGTGAGTTCCCATGAATAGTCTTGGTGGACATGATGAACTCAGATAGTCTCTCACCCTGTTCGTTCCATTCTAGGCCATGGGTCCCGATGTGGAGTTCTTCAGCCGATCTTCCTCGGTCCTATCTTGGCATTAAAATCACCGACTATGATCTTGTAGAAGGTGTGATCTTTTTTATAGAACTCCTCCAATTCCATGTAGAATTTCTCAATTTCATCTTCTTTGTATGTGGATGTTGGTGCATAGACAATGAAGATAGAAATTGCTGGCAGTGGGCCACATCTCCTCAAGTGTAATCGTCCTATTCGGTTTGTTAGGCATTCAAATGAATCAATGTTGACAGCCATGTTCGTGTTGACAAGGACACCAATGCCACCAATGCCTCTTTCATCACATGTTCCAAGGAACAATTCTTCTCCGTGTCAAATACAGCATGATGCGACTGACGCCTCCTCGTCTCAGTCAGACCAATGATGTCGTACTTGATCTTTCTTGCTTGCAGCATCAGATCCTCAATATATGCTTCCGATGCCAGTGTACGTGCATTGAAAGTACAGACATTCATTTTAGTTCTTCTTCGCTTTTGGCAGCCTAGGACAGCCGTGAAATTTTATCAGGCACTGCTTGTTTGCCTTTCTTACTGCTGCCGTATTAAGGGCTCTTTCAGGGTCAGGAAAATAAACATTTTTGTTACTGGATTTGGCATATCGAACACGCATTGGACAGCTTGCCAGGCTCTGCCATGCGGGCACTATATTCTCATTACTTTGTGGGGCTCTCTCAGAGGGGGTGGGTAGAATATTTGTGATAGTTTGGAGGTAAATTGCGCGCGCCAGCGGCCGCGCAACGGGAAAGCTGGTTTCTGCTCTGCCGGGTGTACCTGTGTCTTAGGCTCAAGCATTCCTGGGCTTGAAATACTCTCCCTCTGAAGGGCGGGTCTCTGCAGGGCGGGTCCTTGTAGGCTGGGTTTCTGACAAGCTGGGCTGGAGACTGGATTAACCTGTGGGCTGGAGACTGGATTAATATGCTGGGGGGAGATCTTACCAGCTGCAGAGTGTGGATTGTGACACAGATCGCTGCCAGCAAGGTGTGGGTGTTTCTCTGGGCTCCCTCCGAGGCTCCATCGGGATGGTGGACCTCGGGTCGGAAGTTGCTCTCGTGGTCCATGGAATGCAGGGGGTTCAACGGGAAAGCTGGTTTCTGCTCTGCCGGGTGTACCTGTGTCCAGGTACCTTCACATGCTACCTGTCCGAATGCAAGGTGCCCTCCCAATGGAACACCAGCAGGACAGTACTACTGTTCAAGAAGGGAGACATTCACGACATCGGCAACTATCGCCCCATCTGCCTGTTGTCTGTCATCTACAAGCTGTTTACATGAGTCATCCTGAACAGGATTAGCAGAACACTAGATGAAGGACAACCATGCGAGCAAGCAGGTTTCCGGAAAGGATTCAGCACAATCGACCATATCCACACAGTAACCAAGCTCATTGAGGTTTGTAGGGAGTACAAGATGCCACTCTGTCTCACGCTCATTGATTTACAGAAAGCCTTTGATTCTGTGGAAACTGAAGCAGTCATCGAAGCCCTAGTCAAACAGGGTGTTCAAACCCAATACATCAAGGTCCTTCGTGAGCTGTATGACGGATTCACCACCAGGATCTCACCATTCTACAAAGAAGTGATCATTGATGTCAAAAGAGGGGTTCGACAGGGTGATACCATCTCACCAAAACTCTTCAGTGCCACCCTCGAGAACATCATGAGACAATTAGAATGGGAAGGAATGGGAGTGAAGATAGATGGTCGGCAACTACACCACCTCTGCTTCACTGATGACATCGTTCTAATAACACCAAACATTAGCCAAGCGGCACAAATGCTGGCTGACTTTGACCGAGAATGTGGAAAGGTAGGTCTACAGCTGAATCTGAAGAAAACTATGTTCATGAGAAATGAACTAATTCCAGAGGCCCCATTCACTCTCAATGGAACAAACATCTCTGAATGCAGCAGTTATGTGTACCTAGGTCGAGAAGTCAACATGATGAACGACCTAAAACCTGAGCTGCGCAGGAGGAAGAGAGCGGCATGGAATGCCTTCAAAGGCATCGAAGAAATAGCTAAAAGGACAAAGAACCTCCGGCTCCGGGCACATCTCTTCGACTCCACCGTTCTCCCTGCATTAACATACGCCTCAGAGACCTGGGCCCTACGAAAGCAGGATGAGAATGCTATTCGGGTCTCCCAGAGAGGCATCGAAAGAGCTATGCTTGGAATATCACGCCCCACTCAAGTGAGAGAAGGAATCCGGAGTTCTGACCTCCGCCGCTATTCCAGAATTAGGGACGCTGTCTCGTTTGCCAAGACATCGAAAAATCAGATGGGCTGGACATGTAATGCGATTTGGAGACAACCGCTGGACTAGAGCCGTTACTGACTGGATCCCACGGATGTCAAAAGATCACGTGGCCGCCCACCTACAAGATGGTCAGACTTCCTTGTTAAGACCCTGAAGGAACGGTTTGAGGCTCTTCATATTCCTAAATCAAACAGATGCCATTGGGCTACATTGGCACGTGATAGGGTCCAATGGAAATGTTACTGGCACCCGCCGAGCAAATCGATGAATAACGGGATTCAAGTGATCAAGTGATATGTCAAAGTTATCATATGCCAATTAGAGGAGTTAGAGGCAGAAAATCTCCATTTTTCAAAGGAGTTTCAAATGATATCTTCAGGAGGAAAATTAATAGCACCTTTGCAATGTAATCTTTTTATGGCTGTGAGGAGAGTGAGGGGTTTGAGCCATAACTGATGGTGCTCAGGGCTCACTCCTGCTTCTAGACTTAAGGCTCACTCCCAGTGGTCATGCTTGGGGGAATGAAATTGATGCCACCGTATTGAACTCAGATTGGCCATGCACTTGGCAAGCACCCTACCTACTCTGCTATCACTCAGCACCAAATCAATATTAGCATGTAGTTACTCCACAGATACATGTGACTTTTCTCTTCATCAACTTGAATGTGGATGACTGGTTTGACAAATAATACAGTATGGTGGAAAGATGCTGTGCTAGTTCTAAGCAGAGTCTTCAACTCTGCAGACAGCTCCCTGCTTTCTGACTCTTCAAGCCAGTTCAAGTGTGACTACCCACAAAGCACTTTGCTTTGAGTATCTCTAAACAGAAGAGCAAAAGAATATCTGACTCATAGCACTTTGCTATGAGTATCTCTAAACAGAAGAATCAGAAATATTACATTAGCTAGAGGACACTGGGAGACTCAGAGAGTGAGAGAAGGACAAACATACATATTAAAGCATTGTCAGAACCAGAACCATGATCCACGACTCAAAGTGAAGGAATATACCTTTGTTTTGCATGAAGGAGGACCAGTATTTCTCTAAAAGCCATATATTACCCAAGTATTGTCCTATAAGCCTTAGAGGGTGTATGAATATCCAGCCAATATATAGACCTCAGATATTGATCTTCCAAAACTGTGAGTAAACATGCATGATATTCAATCTGCTAACTTTGTGGTGTTTTGCTATGGTATCCCTAGAAGATACATGCAACTTTTGGCAAAGAATGGAAGTTTTCTAGGAAAATTGGTGTGGCAGTGGGAAGCTTTGTAGAAAAAAAAGGAAAAGTTGGTGAAGCTGAGAGACTCTTAGGTCATTTACATTGGGAGCACTAAGAGAGTCTATGAGAACATTCAGATGAATAAGCAGGATAAAAGTGAGATGTTTAGTAAAAAAAATGAAAGTTAGCACTTGGAATGACAAAAATTGTAAAAAGTGGAGTATTGAGATAACGCTCAATGGTGAACTGCTTTAATTCAAAAGCACATCTATAATACTATCATACAACTACTACACTACCATTTTAAATATAGTATTATTAAAATGATTCCTTCTCTCGCTGGAATATCATGCCTCACTCAAGTGAGAGAAGGAATCCGGAGTTCCAACCTCCACCGACAATCGAGAGTCAGGGATGCTGTCTCATTTACCAAGGCATCAAAGATCAGACGGACATGTAATGTGACTTGGAGACAACGGCTGGACTAGAGCTGTTACTGACTGGATCCCACGGGTCGTAAAAAAAATTCACGTGGCCACCCACCTACCAGATGGTCAGACTTCTTTGTCAAGATTCTGAATGAACAGTTTGAGGCTCTTCGTGTTCCTGGAGCAAGCAAATGTCATTGGGCTACACTGGCACATGACAGGGACAAATGGAAATATTACCTCGCCCACTGAGCAAATTGACAAACAACGGGATGTTAAGTGATCAAGTGATTATTAAAATGAAAGTAATGTTTTCTTTTGTTTAAACACCACAAATAACTGTGTTCATTCAAGACTTACTCCTGAATTACACCTGGCTCTGTGCTCAAGGGTAATCCCAGGTGGGACTATACACAGGTGAGGTGTTGGAGGTTGAGTACGAGTCAGTTGGATTCCAGGAAAGTGCCTTCCCACTTTACTATTTCTTTCAGCCCCCAAAGTAAGACAAAGGTGAGAAGTTCCCAAGAACAAACAGATAACAATGTTAATTCCCTTTTTGTTTGTTTACTTCCCGGAAGATGTGCTCTGAGCCACTTGTGTTTACTATTCTTGACCAAAAGGAGCAGTGTGAGGGTGAAAAAATTGAGCTAAGGAAGATCACTTGTATCACTTGTTTTCTCGTTGATCATTGATTTGCTCGAGTGGGCACCAGTAACATCTCCATATGTCCTGTCACATGCTAGTGTAGCCCAAGGGCATGTGCTCATTCCAGAAACATAAAGAGTCTCAAAACATTCCATCAGGTCATGAAAATGAGGTTCATAATTGTTACTGGTATTTGGCATATCAAATATCAAAAAGATATGTATATGAAAAAAAAGTTTAAGCATGAGTTTAAACTTAGATGATTAGGTAAAGAAGAAATAGAAGTTGCCATTCAGGCAAACAGGAACATCACAATTTGTAACCAGCATGGCCAAGAAAGAAGGAAGCTGAGTTCTTTCTTTATTAAAAAAAAAAAACATGGAAAACATTCATCATGTCCCCAATCCTAAATGAGCCTGGTCATTTCCTCTGAGTGCTGCCCCCAGCCTGTCTCATCCACTCCATGAATGACAGACAGCTGCACTCCTTCCCCTGTGTTCCAGGAAAGCATCTGGAAATAAACAGCACTTAGTCCTGCTGCCTAGACAAAGGCATTGTTTCTTTAATAACACGTCTCTTTGGAAACCATCTCCAGACTACTTTAGAAGCGAGGCTGTACTGACCCTGACACGATGTAGCTTGCTGAGTTTAGCTAGGCCAGAAATATAGGGAAGCTATGATGAGTCCTAAAGAAAAGGAAAAAATAGGATTTGGAGGCAACTTGGTTCAAGATTGATAGATTGCATCAGACAGGTACTCAAGAATGCAGAAGGCATTGCATATAATTTTGTTAATCACAAGATGTGTGTGTATGTGTGTGTGTTTATGTGAAATCTTGCAGTCTATGGGCACAGAGGAATAGGAACATCACCTCAATCAGTGTAGTAACAAATGTCTATTCTGAATTGACACCTGCTGATACTTACATTGCACATCTAGTGACAGTAGAGGAGGACCAAGAATTAATATTAAGTGTTTTGGAACACTTATTCAGTCACTGTGAATACATTATTTAGTCAATGATCACTGTCTTATGGTTCATCATCGATTTGCTTGAGCAGGCACCAGTAACATCTCTATATGTCCTGTCTCATGCTAGCAGAGCCCAAGGGCATCTGCTTGCTCCAGGAACATAAAGATCCTCAAAACCATTCCATCAGGTCATGGGAATGAGGTCTATAATTGTTACTGGTATTTGGCATATCAAATACGACACAGGAGGCTTGCTAGGCTCTTCCATGCGGGTGACATACTTGTAGTCACCTCTAAATCCAGCATTTAGAGGTTAGTTTTGGAAGCCATTTATCACAAAATATCAGAGGTATACCTGAGAATTATTCATATTTGCATTTGTGGAGTCAATCTATTTTGCTATTCTAAACTAGGTGGGTGTGTGGTGTGACTTCCTCAGTGCCAACACTAAGTTTACTAGGAGCTCTCAAACATGTGGAGTCTCGGATGGAAAAACTGGGACAAATTAACTGTGTTTACCTTGCTTTGTTCTCCACCCTACCCTCCTACACATGCTCTTATGGGAAAAGGCAGAAGTTAAGAGTAAACCCTGATCCTATGGGGTGGGGGGGTTCTTTTTGTGTCCTTTGTTATCTCGTCACTGATGAAAATTGGAGCATCAAATCAGAGTTAGAGGTACTAGAAAAGGGTGTGGGTACAGGGATGCTTTTATTAGTGTCCACTGATAAATCAACTTTTATATATCATCTTTATGAGAATTCTGGGTTCATTTTTGAGTAAAGACACATAGAAGACAATGTCACATCTCATTTACCATCACGCAACTATGCAGTTAGATAGCCAGGATTTAAAGTCAAGGTAACTCTTGTCAGTGTAATTTTTTGTGTTGGATTGTCTGTTTCTGTTATATCAAGGTAACTAATGTCCATCAGAATAAGGACAGATTCATAAATGTGATGAATTCAATAGAACGCCAATGATCTGTAACCTAGGAAATAGCCAGACAATGGCTTACAAGAAAAGGCTGAGTTAGTTGTGTGTACAAAATAGCAGTATAACAGGAAAGGGTATGACACTCTCTGACAACTTATCTAGATTATTGTTATTAAGGTCTCTGGAAGAAGAGTTTAGAACATTTCAGAAGAGTGAGGAATCTTGGAGCCAGTGCACAGTAAAAGAGTTACAGTTCAGAGATAACCAATTATAGGGGAGAGAAACCAAGCTTCGCCCCACTGTCTTGTTATGGAACAGGGTCTTTATTACTTCATGCACTATCATCATTTGTTCTTTTGGAAACTGATGTCAAATATAAGATGCCCTTTCCAACCTTCCAACATTTATACAAGATCCTCCTTATATCTGATACTCTTTTACCTACCTCCTCAAGGTTTATCCATATAACTCCTATACATCCTTCAATTATTGGTTGAACCAGACTAGCTAAATGGTACCCGCCTATTCTGATATTTCCAGAACATCCAGTACTAACTCTTTCCAATGCTTGTATATCCTTGTCTCATTGCCCGCCTGCTCTGTAGCATCAGGGTTAGAAAGCATTCTCTTTCTATCTCTCTCTGTCTCTGTCTATATATTTACATAAGTACAGTCTATGCTTTCTAAATCAGGGGCCATGCAATCTCTTTTGTTGCTAACTTACTATACTTTGAAAGTGTTCAGGAAACATTAATACCATGCAAAACTGTGGATTTTTTTAAATAAAACTTTATAAAATTGGCATGAGATTGAAGTTGCTCCATGTAATTCATAACTGGGTTCCAACAATCAGTCCAGAAATGGAACATAATAGTTAACAAATTGTTAAAGAAACCATATAGCACACTCATTCTGATTGGGCCATTCTTTAAGAATAGATTCAAAGGATATAAGTTATGGAGAGAGTTCAGAACCTGAATTCAAGACTCTGGAACAAGAACCGCACCAGACTATAGAGACAAGGCTGTGGATGTTTGATAATTTATCTTAAAAATAAAATGCATCTAACCCTTTATGTGATGAAATTAGCATAAAGGGTCTAGATGAGGAACTCAGCCATATACTTCTGCTAGTCCAGATTTCTAACTATTCACATTATAAAAAAATGCATGATCACAGAACAAAAAAAAATGGTTACTTAAAACAACACAAATGCATTACTTTACAGTTATTAGGTCAGAAGTCTGACTTGGGTCTCTGAGAGTTAAAATCAACATGGTAAAAAGGCTCTGTTGCTTTCCGGATGCCCTAGGGATAATCTGTTTTTTAGCTCACCTGTGTTACTCAGTTCATATCTCCTTTCTACGTTCTTTGTCATAATTTTCAAATTTGCATCTTTTTGACCACATTTCATAAACACATATTTCTCTTACCACTGCTAGAATTTAACTTAAAGCACATGCTATTAGACTGAATCAGATAAAAATATGACATTTAATCTGAGAGGAAGATATAAAATGTTTTCATGAATGTTTAATTACTTTTATTAAAACACATTCTAAATAGGTAATACCATTATTCATTGCAGTATTATCCACAATAATCAAGAGTTGTAGCAGCTCAAGTTTCTAAAACCAGAAGAATGGATAGGAAAATTGGGGTATACATACTTAATGAAATAATATTTAGCTATAAAAATAAGTTTTCTGTAATCTGGATAAAAGCGATGAGTAGTAACCTAAGTGAAGTGAGTCAGAATTAAAAACACAATTAGTGGATGATTTCACTAATAATGCTTAGAATATCATGCCTCAAACAAGTGAGAGAACTAATCTGGAGTTCCGACCTCCATGGATGTTTCAGAGTCAAGGACACTGTCTTGTTTGCCAAGGTGTCGAAAATCAGATGGGCTGGACATGTAATGCAATTTAGAGACGACCGCAGGACTAGAGCCGTTTACAGGATCCCATGGGACATGAAAAGATATCATGGCCTCCCCAACTACGGAGATGGTCAGACTTTTCGCCAAGACCCTGAAGGAACGGTTTGAGGTTCTTTGTATTCCTGGAGCAAGCAGATGCTATTGGGCTACACTGGCACATGACAGGGTCAAATGGAAACATTACTGTTGCCTGCTTGAACAAATCAATGAATAACGGGATTTCAAGTGATCAAGTGATTAAGTGATTCACTAATAATAGAGTGTAAAGAAAGAAAAAAGAATCTGGGTATCTCCTGAGTTATTGTCACTAGAACAGTGAACTGAGACTGCAAGGACAAAAATGGGGAAAACCACTTTAGGAAAGTGGCAAAGAGTTATGGACATTGGTGAAGGGGTCTTGACATAGTGAGTATGATATAGGATGGAGACTACTGTAAAGCACATTACTTAATTATTGTTGTAATATTTTATTATACCACCATGATATATATATATAATTACACAGATATTCACGTTTGGTTTTTAGTCATACAGTGTTCCAGCACCCATCCCTCCACCAGTGCCCATTTCCCATCACCAATGTCCCCAATTCCCTCCCCTTCACGAACCTGCCTTTATGGCAGATTTTTAATCTCTCTCTCTCTCTCTCTCTCTCTCTCTCTGTCTCTCTCTCTCTCTTCCTTCTCTTACACATTGTGACTTGCAATACATACATTTAGAGGTTATGATGTGTATCTCTTTGCCTATATTCAATAATCAGTTCTAGGCTGGTATTATCATTTTCAATGATTATTAGCACACTGATCCCTTCCTCTTATGTAACCTCTGACTACCACACTTGTGGTTGATTCCACATATATATATATATATATATATATATATATATATATTATATATAAATATATATACATACATACACACACACACACACATATATATATATATATATATATATGCATCACAAATAAATGCAGTAATTCTATATCTGCCATTTTCATTCTGGCTAATTTCACTCAACATGATCCTCTCCGTATCCATCCATTTATAGGCAAATTTCATAACTTCATTTTTCATTACAGCTGCATAGTATTCCATTGTGTAGATGTACCACAATTTATTTATCCAGTCATCAGTTCTCGGGCATACTGGTTGTTTCCAGATTCTGGCTATTGTGAATAGTGCTGCTAGGAAAATAAAAAGTGCAGTGGTGTTTCTGCTGTGTGTTTTTGGCTTCCCAGGGTATATTCCCAGGAGTGTTATGGCTGGGTAAAATGGGAGCACAATTTCTAGTTTGTGGAGGAATGTCCATATTTTTTTTCAAAAGGCTGTACCAGTCAACAGTCCCACCAACAGTGAATGAGAGTCTCTTTCTCCCCGCATCCAAGACAGCACCAGTTTTTCTTGACCTTTTAGATGTGTGATGGTTTCTGACCACATTACATAAAAATAACTGAGTGTACAAAACACCCAGTTAATTTTTGGGGATATGGACACTGATTAATTTTTTTTTCCTGAAAAGAATTAAATAGTCACTTGGGAACATATGACATAAGCAATATAACTTTTCAATTACTGGCAGTAAGATACGCAATGCTAAAATGTGGGAAAAAACTTGAACAAACCATCATCAAGGGCAGAAATGTTCTTAAATATCTAATTTTAAAGAAAAAATCTCGATTGGATTAATAGTACAACAGGTAGCGCTCTTGTCTGGCCTGATGTCAACCCATGTTCAATCCCAAACTTCCTATATCTTTCCCTATCTCCACCAGGAATTATCCTTGAAAGTACAGACAAAAGCAAGCCCTAAGTACCGCCATGTGGCCCACAAACGAATCAAACAAATAAAACAATCTGACTTTCCAAGTAGATAACTGAGACCTGGATTTCCATTACTGTTTCTGTTACACATTACTCCTCTCCTATAAAAAATAAGGTTGATAAACTCTCTTATTCTTAAATCTTCTTCCTATTCCTTTCTAGTCCTGACAAAACAAACCAGATACAGCACAATGCAGTGAGAATGTAGGAAAGAAAGATAAACCAGAGCTTTTGATATAAATGAATCAATGAGCTAGAAGCAATAGTGTTAATATTTACATGATTTCTGGGTTTCAAAATTGTTTTCAAAATACTGTTGAACAAACGTGCCCAGAACAAGTGTTAATAATTTTCAAAAGCTTAAGAAGATAAAATGGAAGTGAGATGGGGAGAAAGAAATTTTTTTGGTCTTTAAAATTTGCAAATCCTATTGATAAGGCTTCACTTTGTTACTTATGCATCACACATGGTTCAAATTTTTTTCAGCTTTATCTAAGAAAAATGGACATAAACTGCAGTTTAATGTGTCTAAGCTATTGATTTAATATACTTAAATAATGCAAAATAAATGCCTCATAGCTGTAGAAAACACTTCCACCTTGTCACATAATTTGCATATCCTTTTGTGGTGAAAACATGTAAAGCTAATTTTTTCAGCAACTTTCTAGTACATAATACAATATTATTAACAATAATCACCATGTTGTACATTAGATTAACAAAATTTATTCATCTTATGACTAAACTTTATATCACTTTAATAATATCTTTCCATTTTTTCCTCAAATCTCTATCCTCTGAAAAGCACAATCTAGGGCAAACTGTAAAATTCAAATAATATTAATAGTTTAGGCTTTTTTCAGATTGTATATAGAGGTGAAATCATATAATATTATTGATCTTTATTTAGCTAATTATTTCATTTTGCAATGTTTATTCATGTTCTAATAAAATGGCATGATTGCCTTTATCCTCATGGCTGAGCAATATTGATATGTATTTGTATTTATTATACATAGACATCTTTATGCATGTATTAATTTATTGATGGACATAAGTTGTTTCAGCATGTTGGTATTATGAATAATGATCGTTCTATAATTAATTTGTAATTGAAGCTATCTGTTTTAAATGCACAGTTTTTTCCATTTATTTTGGATTTGTAACTAGAAGCATCATCATAGGATAGTTTTTGTTTGTTTGTTTTAGTTTTTTTTTCTTTTTGGGTCACACCCGGCAATGCTCAGGGGTTTCTCCTGGCTCTGCACTCAGGAATTACTCCTGGTGGTGCTCGGGGACCATATGTGATGCCGGGGATCAAACCCGGGCCGCATGGGCCAGCCGCCTACAAGGCAAACACCCTACCCGTTGGGCTATCGCTCTGGCCCTGTTTGTTTTAGGTTTTTCCAAAGATGCTGAACTACTTCTCCTAAAGGCTCCATCAATTTATATTCCCACCAACAGCACACAATATACCTTTTTTCTCATCTTCATCAGGACTCTCCTCTCGTTTGATCTCTCTTACTTAATGAGAATCACTGAGGCAAAGGTGAACAGCTTTTCTTACTGTGACTGATTTATACATATACAATAATCAGTGATGACAGACATTATTTCATCTGTCTATTGGCCATTTGCAAATCTTGAGGAAAATGTCTACTTAGATCCATTGCCATTTTTCTTTTCAAGCTATAGGGATACAGAGGATGTGGAAAAAAAGGTGGAGGGCCAGGTAATTTTAGCCAGTCAGTAAATCTTACCCATGAAACAGACAGCCCATCAAATATGTTGTCAATCACAAACAGATTATGGGATGGCTGGGGATGGGACATGGAGCAGATTAAAATGGGCACCTGGCCTCATTCTCTCTCTAAACTCTTCTTGGTGCTCCCCCATACATCCACCACACTTTACTCTCGCTTTACATCTAGACAAATGGTTGCATGCAAGAAGGCCTTACAGGCTAAGACAGGGAGAGAATTCAGGCAGGAACAAGATGAGTGATTGGGTAAAGGAGATACCAGGACATGTGGGAAGGAACCTGAACTCAAACACTTAACTGTAAAAAGAAACTAACCTGAGTTTTTTTCTGCAAATCTTTAAAACAATTCTCAAGAACCCACCAGCAGAGGAAAAAATATTTTTGTGCTAACAGTATGAATTTGTTACATTTTTGATAACAGCTCCTTATCAAAATGTGATTTGCAAATATTTTTCTTTTCATAGATTGCCTTTACATTATATTTTTCTTTATTTGCTTTACACTATTTTTAAAAAGTTTTATGTAGTCCCACAAGTGTTTTCACTTGTTGCTTATATCAATATACTGTTGAAAAGCAAGTTAAGAATTGAGAGAAGAGAGAACCATTTGGAATTTAACTCATAAAGAAGACAAGTAATTTTCAATCAGGAAAATCTGGCTTCAGATATCATTTTCTACCTTTTATAACAATTAAGACTTTGATATAATTTCTGACCTCTGTGCATTGTTCCTCCAATTGTAAAATAAAAGTAATGGCAACTGTCTTATGATTTGTCATAAAATTTAAATAAAGGCATGTTTACTGAACATTTTCATGAAAAAGTTATGCAAATATTGGCTGTTTCTATTATATACTAACTGAAGGACTCACGGTAAGTGTTAGCAGGAGAGGTATCAAAATCAGATATTCAAAGTTTTCAGAGGTAGCTTGAGGGTATTTGCATTACAAAAGTAAGCCTAAGAAGGAAAACCTTAGTAAGTGGAGTAAGCTTACTGATTAATAGTTGTAAGTTAAAAGCAATTTCAGCTTGCGACCCTTAGGCTGTTTTCTCTCTCTTTGGGTAACTGTCAAACCCCAGAGATATGGCTTCTTAGAACAATAGACATAAAGACAAATTATGTTCTGGATACAAAAAGGTTCTCTTTAACCACACTACGAGTCCAGGTAGGTTAACTTACTGTCAGAATGAAACACGAGGAATCTTGATAAATTGAAAGCAAAAGGGAAATTAATGTGTGAGTATGTAGGCATAAGTGTGTACCACTGTAAGTATATTTGAGTGTATATATTTGTAAAATAGATTTAATCTGGGATCATACATTTCTACAATATTGTCCTTCTAATATTTATGAGTCAACCAAACACTGTCATCCAATTCATTTCATTCTCCATTGCTCATTTATTCTATTTATTGAATCCTTAGGGAAGCTACAGAGAGCACCCAGCAGTTGTGCCAATCGTGGCTAAGACTGCACAATTGTCTATTAGCAACTTGATGGCATAAACTCCTTTCAGGCTCGTTATGAAGAGGTTCTTTGTCCCAGTTACTTCTGGTGGAAACTGTCTTGAAACTGCTTAGCAGAGGTTATTTAGTCAATTCACACAACATAAATTTGAAACAAAAATTGAAAAGAATAATAAAAATATAAAGAATTTGGCCTAAACTTTAGACTTCAACAAATCAATGATTACATTTTTATTTATAATCATTAAATTTCCTGCTATTCCCTTTCATATATAAATCAAAGAGCATAATAACTAACTTAAGGTACAGATTCTAACACTCCAATTTAAAAACTATGCTAATGAACTATATTGCCTTATATTTCTAAATATCCAAATCACTGTATCACTGTCTTCCCGTTCATCATCGATTTGCTCGAGCGGGCCCCCAGTAACATCTCCATATGTCCTGTCTCATGCTAGTAGAGCCCAAGGCATCTGCTTGCTCCAGGAACATAAAGAGCCTCAATCCATTCCAGAATGAGGTCTATAATTGTTACTGGTATTTGGCATATATATCAAATACAACACGGGTAGCTTGCCAGGCTCTGCCGTGCAGGTAGCATAGTCTTGTAGGCATCTCTAAGTCCAGCATTTATTGATGAACCGCAGCCGCAAGCTGCCGCGTGAGCCGGGCGCTGATAGGCTG
The DNA here is from genome assembly GCA_021461705.1 of Cryptotis parvus. Lineage (NCBI taxonomy): Eukaryota > Metazoa > Chordata > Mammalia > Eulipotyphla > Soricidae > Cryptotis > Cryptotis parvus. The sequence continues at coordinate 25,520 of JAJIBD010028632.1, forward strand.
GTCTGCTGGCTGGAGTTCTGACAAGAGAGAAGTCCAGATGTGGAAAATGGAGGCCCCTCATGGAGTGGGGGGTCGTCTGGCTTGTTGCGAGGCTCTGCTGGGATGGTGGGCCAGGGCTAGAACCCACCATCCCTCCCGGGCGCCTCGTAAATATCCAAATAATACTATTAAATTTCTTTTGTTCTAAACTATACTCGCTATATGTCACTTTCTTCAGATCAAGACAAATTTAAAATTGAATGAGATATTTTGACATTAACCACAATTCTGGTAGTTTGTTGATAAATTAATTAGGTGAATCACTACAAGATTGGGTTATTACTGCTCTCAGTTTAGGGTATTTCACCTCCCTTAGTGCACATAGAAATGTGTTCATATGAAATTCGTGCCCAGGGATCAGAGCTACTAGAATCCTTACCATGTACAATGAATGCCATGAAACAAACCAGGAATCACCTGCCAAATTTAATTGCCGAGCCCTTGCTTGTTGAAAGTAATTGGGAAATATTATGAAAAGGGTAATTGATGTGCAACTATGTGGTTCTGATACCAGTTGGATCCGGATGTCTTATGGTGGAGAGGAGGGAGAAAGCCGCTCTCTCCCCATCCCCTTCTGCCATCCCAGGCCTAGCTAGGAAATCTAGGACTGATAAAATCTGTGATGAGCCCCTGCACGACGTGAACCTCAAGCTACACCTGATGTCCACTTGTCATGTACAGCAAAGGAGTTAATCCCCACCACCTGATTTCTCAGAGAGCTGTGGACTCAGGCTGGAGTGGGAAATTGCACTTCCAGGAAAGTCAGTCCTAGGCCTTGCCTCAGGCTTTTTCTTGGATCCATCACCTGTCTCACAGAAAAGAATGTAAGGAGGAGAGGAGCAAGTGAAATAAAAATAAAATATTAGGATGTTTTCAAGGAAGGGAAATAAGGAAAAGAAAGGCAAAAAGAAGCACTCAAGAGAGAATGTGGCTTCTCAAAGGCAGAGAGAACACTAAATGGCCTTTAAGACCAGCTTTTATACAGATAATCTTCAGATTTCCTGGGCCTGGAGTTTCTTCTGAGCATGAGGGTGAGGCAGGGGAGTTGGGGGGTGGGATTTATGAGGGTTGACCAGATACCATCACAAAGAAAGAAATCTAAATCTGTGAGGCGCTTCCTCAGGTTATAGAGGTGGGTACAGAAAAGAGGCAGATGTTCTTGTAGTGGTAGACACTTCTCTCCACTTCAGCCAAGCCACCAAATAACCTCTACCAGCAACAAAAGAGAAGAAAAGAGGAAATTTAGTAAATGATACTTAGAAATTAAGTCCAATGGCTGGAAAGATAGTATAGGGATTCAGGTAACGACTTTACATGCAGACAACCGTGTGTTGATCCTTGGCACTGCATATGGTTCCCCGAAGTTTCCGGAGTACCAGCACCAGGAGTGATTACTGATAACAGAGCCAGAATAAGCCCTAAGTACTTCTGGGTGAGAAAGAGGGAAAGTAAGAAAGAGGGAGAAAGAAAGAAAGAAAGAAGGAAGGAAGGAAAGAAGGAAGGGAAGGAAGGAAGGAAGGAAGGAAGGAAGGAAGGAAGGAAGGAAGGAAGGAAGGAAGGAAGGGAAGGAAGGAAGGAAGGAAGGAAGGAAGGAAGGAAGGAAGGAAGGAAGGAAGAAAGAAAGAAAGAAAGAAAGAAAGAAAGAAAGAAAGAAAGAAAGAAAGAAAGAAAGAAAGAAAGAAAGAAAGAAAGAAAGAAAGAAAGAAAGAAAGAAAGAAAGAGAAAAGAAAGAGGAAGGAAAGAAGTAGGGAAGGAAGGAAGGAAGAGGGAAGAAAAAGAAATGAAGGGAGGAAATAAAAGCTCAGAAGCTAAAAGCTAGGTGATCCTATGAATTAAAGCAAACAAAACTGAAACCAGAAACTCCTTGCTAAAGAAGGTAAATGTGCAATTCAGGAAGATCAAGACCATGTATTAATATTAACTCAAGTAGATGCTAATTAAAGCACATTCTCTTTTGTAAGCCTGCTACTGGTAGTACTACATTCAATTTTGCTAGTTTTGTGGAGTAGGTTTATTTGAGTCCCTAGAAATTAAAGCTTAGAGTAGTAATGAGGGTTAGTGGGAGGGAGAGCTTATTAATTGGTAACAAATTTATCTCTGAAAATATTTTCTGAGTACTTTCTGTGACAATGCGGTCCTGGAGGAATAAAGTGCTGTGGTTTTCTTGGTGGGCATCAGTGACTAACCCAAAACCAAGTTCAAGTCTGAAAAAATTAAATGAGGACACAAGTCCCACTTATATAGTAGGTCAGGCTCTCCACAAAGTTTAGACACAACAAAAAGTCTATTTTCTCTCTAGTTCTTTCTCTATAACCAGCAGATGAGCATTTAGATAAGAAGAATTCAAATGAAGGACCCCTGGGTAAAGCAGAAATTGTCACTGAACATTCCTGAAGCCATTTGATCTCACTAAAGCATTCACATGCTCTTGCTTGCTTTTTGTAGATAAATTCCATGCATCAGCTGCATTTAAATTTCTCTCCCTTCTGCCTTTCTCCTGTCTGTAGGTTTTGATAGGATTATCTAGTGTTGGGCAAAATGCTAGCATAAGTTTTACAATAGACCCTTTTATAATCAGTATAGTGTTTTAAGACATACCTAACTAGCCCTTCACTTAGAAGTCAATATCCCTGTATTCATCAATGCTTGACAAGTTTTATGTTGAACTAAGGATCATGTACCTTATCTTAAAAATGTATTTTTAAATTGAGCATTGAAACTTTTTACTACTTCTAAATACAATTCCCCAAACTTAAGGTGAAACAATCTCATAAACCCAAAAATAAATATTAAAGATTAAACAATGAGGAACATTTTTTGGTATTTTGGGGCTACACCTGGGGATGCTCAGAGGTTAGTCCTGGCTCTGCACTCAGGACTTACTCTTGGCAATGTTTGGGGATCACACCCTGGTCAGCTGCAAACAAGGCAAACATCCTACCCGATGGTCTATTGCTCTGGCCCTAAATAATGACTAACTTTTAACATTTAATATTTGAATTAGTTAAGCTAAAATTATGATGATCTTGACTAGAGAGATAGTACAGCCAGCAAGTCAGATGCTGCATACAAGTAATCAACTAGAATCTCAGATCACACTGGATCCAAGAAGTGATCCCTGAACACAGAGTAAGGACCTTGCCTGAGTACCTCCTGGAGTGTGTCAAAACACAAAGTTATGAAAACCAAGGTTATAACTGCATTACACAAAATACATCTAATTTAGCCAGAAAAATAAAAAAATCTCACATATATTAATGCAATAAATTGATATGACATATATTCTGATTTTTTATCTTTTATGCAGTCACTTTGATTGTATACATTAAAACTGGTTAATGTGCTTTGTGGAAGTCAAATGTGGTGAGCAAGATAAATAGCAGAGTGTAAAGGGCACTTACTTCAAATGAAGTTGATCCACGTTTAATCTCTGTCACCACATATGATCCCCTGAGTCCTGTGAGGATTTATCCCTGAGCACAGAGCCAGTAGTAATCCCTGAGAACAGTTGGGTGTGACCCAAAAAGAAAAAAAAAGGTTAAAGAAAACACAGTTTTTTTAAAATCTGGAACAAGCAATTAATGTCTTTCCACACTCATAGAAAATCATATTCAGAACCACGGACAGTGCAGAATAGCTCCCTTTTGAACTACAGCTGTGTCTTCATTCTTTTCCCTCTACTAAAGCATCCAGACCCAGTCTGTCTCTTAATTGCAGGAGGGGTTGTTACAAGACATGATGAATTTTAACAACCTACTTTTAAATGAAGGAAATGGACTAAAAACAGACTCGAAGAAATGAAATGCTTTCACAGGAAAATGTAACTATGTATCATGGAGGCAAATATTGATAGTATATATCAATACATATATATAAACATATATGATATATGCATAGCTATATATAAAAAATGGGTGGAGGTAGTATTGATCAAATAATGAAGAAGATAGTAGAGGAGGCATGTGGCCAATAATTGGAGAAAGGGAGTATTAGGCTGTTTCTGTTGTCATCATATATACAAAATGGAGAAAGTGAAATTTTCATTTGTGGTGACAAGAGTTTTGTTAATTTGATCTTAGAGATGAAAAATAAAGTCCTAACATATTCTAATATAGAAGTGAAGAATGATGCTAAATCCATGATAAAGTTCTCTTTTTCTAAAGAATGTGTCATTTTATACCACACTACTGTGGGGAAGGTAGTCACTTGTTTTTATACTTGTGCTGTTAATTTAATCAAGAATGCATGCATTTGTCAATTTTTTATAAAATTCTAGACATGGTTTAATAATTCTTATGGGTTTATGAGAGTGGCCAAGACAAGATGCATATTTCACAGAAACATGGATTTGCTAAAACATGAAGATAATTACATAGGTCAAGAAAGTCAGGTCACATGGACGGAGGTAAATGAATACTGATTTTCTTTTGCTTTGTGCATGTATTATGTGCAAAATGCATGTTATATTTATTTTCTATCATGTCCATCTGCACAGCTGAGTAGTTTTCAAATGCTTAGTTAGTTAAAAGTTCAGCATCCCACTAAGAGCAAACTTCTTTCTCTAGGACACTACCTTCTGCTAAACAAACTTGTTTATTTCACTTTGATAAATATTTATAAATATTTCTTTTTAGCTATACTGTTAAAATGATAACAGACTATTAGGAAAATATTGATTAAAGCAGCAGTGAATTTTTTCCAATAAAAATATTGCAAATTCAACATTAACTGCTCAAAGTAATGTGATTTTATATAAAACAGTCATGGTAGTGATAACAAATAGGAACTATTGTTTGGCCACTATGTACAGGATCAGGATAGAAAATTATGTACTTCTTCGAATTAGTATTTATTTGACTATTATGTTTCTGTGGGACTGATTTCTTTCTTCTGTAATATAGATATGAAAACTAGGAAATAGAGAAGGTAATGTGATTTTCAAATAGTTGCAAGACTTTTTGTGACTATATGGTTTTTGCATATTTTTGACACATGTGATATACTTACCAGTAAAAGTTCTAAATAGTTATTAAATTAAAATGGATTATGTTTAAATATTTTATTATGTCTTCTGTAGATATTGTAGATCTTGGATGGGATTATCATAAAGAAATGACCTCACCTAAAATCAGTTATTAATATTAATAAAATACAGAAAGAAAATCAGGCCCTTTTACTTTTTATCCATCACTGTATGCTCGGGAAAAGTTGCCTTTAATGTTTTATATTGCATTGAACTGCTTGGGTCTATCCTACACAGACCTTTATTTTTTTTTAAAGGAGAGTGAACCATTACATTATATTATAAATCAAAAATAATTTTTTTTCACATTTGACTTCCTAATTTTTCAAGGCTTTAAAAGCCACTTAGTTTTTTCAAAAGCATTTGGGATCTCTATGACTGAAAAAAAATAGTACAGTAGGTAGGTAGGGTGCTTGCCTTCATGTGGCTGACCCAGGTTTGATCGCCAGCACCCATTGTGGTCCGCTGAGCCCCCCTAGGAGTCACTGCTGAGTGCAGAGGCCATGAGTCAGCTCTGATCATGTAGTTTTTAGAGTATGTCCTAACAACTTTTAGAAAAAAAATCATTTTGATTCTCAGTCATTGTGAAAAAAAAAAGAGGAGAAACAAATTTAAACATCATGAGGTACAGGGATAATGATTTCTTAATAACCAAGAGTTAACTGTTCTCTCAGACCAGGTCATCTTAGAAATGAAAATTAATCACAAACAGAAATACAAAAAATGTTCAATCAGTTGGAGATTAAATAAAAATCATTGTAAGGGCTCTTTGATAAGGAACGGAAGGAAGGTAGAAAATAAAGGAAGGAAGGAGAGAGAGGGGAAGAAGAGAGGAAGGGAAGGAGAGAATAAAGACGGGCTAAAGGCAATAATATTGGAAAGTCAATGTACAGAACTAAGCTTAGTTGAAAGGAAGTGGGAAGTGTGAAGGGAGGGCTTTTAGGGACAGTGGTGGAAAGAGGAAAGCACTCTGGTGATGTGTGTAACTCTAGGATAACAGATTCCTAAAGTATCATTAAGAGTATTATAAATCATGGTACCTTAATTAAAGTGAGAACAGACTAAAATAAAGAAAATTTTAAAAAGTTGAAGCATTAAATGCAGAGAGATAATACAGTGAACAATGTACTTGCCTGACTTGCACAGAACTGGCCAAGGCTCTATCCTTGACACCCCTGTGAGGTCCCCAAGCCCACCAGAGATGATCCTTAAGTGCCACACCAGGAATGAGCTCTGAGCACAGTCAGATATCCCCACCCCAAAAAAAATAGAAACACTAAAAAGAAATTTAAATCCTCTAATCTGATGTTTTCCAACCCACAAAAGCACACACATTTGCCTACATTATTATGTACTTTGATTTATTGTAGTCTGCAGTTCCTGTTTTCAGAAATATCTCCTGACTCTTTCTCCTGTGCCACTTATAACCTCAATTCCATTATAAATATCTCCCTTTATATCAGAAACCTGCTCACAGGTTGTACCCTCACCTTTTGTTTCTGAAACTAAATCTCCCTTGGCAACACTTCTCTGCTGCCAGTTTATTATTTCTCACCTTGTGATCTCCAAGGTGATGTCACCATCTTCTAGTTTGTCTGACTTCGATTACAAATCTTTCTTAAGCTCTCTTATAAAAAGTTCATTGTGTTTCACCACCACCAGCTATATATTTAATTAATTTCAATTGTTAGTATTTACATAAGTAACTCATCCATTCTTCTCCAAAATACATGCATATCTTTAAATGTATTCCTAGTTGTAAATGCCCAAGACTTGCAGCTACATAACTATTTAACAGAATCTGTAATTTCTAATCATCCTTTACCATGCAATGATATCACAGATTGACCAATATGCTATGATACACATCATCAAGGACCTGTATTATATTTTGTGGTTGTGTGTCACACTTGGACAGCATAGGAGCTTATTCTTGGCTTTTCATTCCTGGATCATGGTGCCAGGGATAGAACCTGGGTGGGCCACATACAGAGCAAGTGCCCCAGCTGCTATACTATTGCTCTTGTTTCTAGAACTGGAATTTTGTAGCCTAGTAACCAACCACCTCCCCACCCAGCACCACTAGTTCTCCTAAACTCTGTGCTCAATCACCTATCAGTGCCATTTCTCTATTTTCTTGAATAAAAGAGCTTTCAAAGTGGCTTGCATAGAAGCTCACATTAGAGTATGTAATTCATCCAATAATCAACACCAAATATGTATTGATCTTCAGTTATATATGAGAGATGCAATACTAATGTTTATTGATAAAATGATAGGCACTGTACTAATCTGTTTACTTCTATTAACTCTTAATTTTCCTCATGATGACTATCACTATTTCTATTTTAAATGAAGAAGTAATTTATGACTAGATCATTTGTTCTGGCTTATATACCTCTATGTAGACAGATGGAAAGTAGAACTTAACCCAGAATATTAGTATATGGGATCCTTGTATTCTAACATCAATTCTGTACAAATGTTGGGTTCTAATGAGAAACTCACATAAGTAGAAATATATTGTGGAAGATAAACAATGTATACCCCACTTTATATAATCAGAGCGAGGTCAGTAACACAGAAGTTAAATTCTAGAAGAACCAGTCAGTGCTACACACTTGCCGTATTATTCAGGTTTACTTCATATAAGGATTACTCAAAAATTAAAAAAAGAAGAGCTAGCAACATTCACCCCTAAGCATTATACTTTAAGTATTTAAAAATGTTTAGATAGGCATAGTTTAGATCTCCAGATCTTCATGTAGAAACTTATACACAGGATATTGTATCTATGCCAGACTAAAATTTCTTAGTCATTTTTGTGAACCTGAAACTCTCAGTATGATTCCTTTGAAAAGAATCCAACTGCTCTTAAATCATCTTTCTTCAAGGAAAGTAAACAAAAAGAGATACATTGGAGGTATGAAAGAGAAATATCATTTTGAGAGACAGTCTCCAGGGAAATTGGGCTTTTCTGCTAAAATGAATGTATTGGCCCTTGTGATGCCTCCTTGCTAACTCCAGCCATGTATTTTTCACTCTTTTCTTCTATTACTTGTCCCTGAGAGGAAATTTTGTATTGTGCTTGCCTTTTAAATGATTTCAAAAACTTCTATTCACTATTCACTCTTAACTATTCTACCTACTACTGCCTGATATGACATTTTTAACCACTACTTGATTCTGGCACTAAAAAGCAACACAACAAAAAAAGAATCATCAATAGCTTAGCATACATACAGAAAACAAAACTCTAAGTCTGTAGTCTGGCATTGAAAAAAACCTGAAAATCTGAAGATATCCTATGTTTTTAAGTTACAATAATACGTGTTATAAATTTGCTCTAGAAACTAGTGTTGCTTGTTTGTTTCTATTTTTTTATATTGTTTAATCAAATTTTCAATGATTAAAGCAATTTTTCTGCCTATATCCTCTTTTGTTTTTCAGTTATTAGTTTTGGGGTCACACCCTAGACTGCACAATGCTTACTCATGGCATTGCACTCAGGGGATGACTCCTGGCAGGCTTAGGGAACATATGGAATACTGGGGATCAAACCTTCACTGTCATGTGCTAGGCAAGTGTCCTACCCACTGTACTATCCTTCTGCTCCTGCTTATATCCTCTTTCTACAATGATACCATATTTCCTGGCCATAGACATCTATAGTCTGCAACTGCATGGAGAAATCCAGATCCATTTATATATAACTACTTTTTTGTATGTCTACTTTCATGATACTTGTGTTTTTTAAATCTCTATCAGAGTCATGATTTACAAATTTTGTGATACTTGTTTTTCAGGTGTACAATAGTTCCACACCAATCCTACTAGAAGAGTCAGATTCCCTCCACCAGGGTTCCCAGATTCCTCCCTGAACCCCAACCCCACTAGAACACCCTGTAAAAAACTTGGCATGCACATTACAAAGTTTAAGTGGTTGCCACTTTCATTTCATGTTTTTGTTTTTTTTAATCTGTTCATGATACTTCTTTTTAACCTAATACATATTGCTTTAACTTTCTTTACTTTATGTTTCTCATTTATCAAATGAGAAAAGTTAAATTTCCTTGTGAAGACTAAAAGCCAATACTTATAGAAATGAATAAGTGACTGGCATACAATTTATGAAAGTTTACTACAATTTCTGTTTTCATGATTAGTGTCACACTAGTCCTATCTCCAACTTACTGCACTTGTTTATTGTCAACAATGTAAAACATATTTTCTACCAATTTACTAAATTTAATTAAATAATACTTTTGAAACTCAATTAGTTCTGTTTCAAACTTAGATATTATATTAGTTTTTCCATTTCCCTTATGTCTTATATTAAATTTATCAAAAATTCCATTTTTTAATAACCCAGGAAACATCTCAAGTCAATTTATTTCTCATTTTACATTTCTGCCACCATATGAAAATTATGATCACTTCTCAGATGGATCATTGCCCTGGGTTACTAACATTTCTGTTTCTAGCCTTTCCACTTCCATTCATTAAATAGTCAGTTATTACATAAAATATAAATCAAAATTTATTTATGGTTTCTCATAGTTTTTGAGTTAAACTCCATATACTTTACCATCCACTAGATGAAAGTCTTTTAATTTTTTTTTCACTTAAATTTAATTTTTTTTTTGCTCTAGAAATGCTTACAATACCCCAGATAAATAAAACAGGAACACAAACTAAACATTTACTAATAAACAATTATGATTACTTTGAAAACTAATTTTAAATGAGCCATTATTAAAGTCTCCATGAGGCGCCGGCCTGGATGTTAAAGGCCTCTATGTGCCCAACAGTACACGGGGCCAACTGTGTCCCCAACAGTATTCAGGTCAGGGGATAATCAATCAGCAGGTGCCAGGGCTCAGAGGGGTCCCTAACATTACTCACTGTCAGTTTTCAGCTGTAGTTGACTGACAGCATTGGTCTATTATTTTTAGGGCCAATTACTGTTCCCCCTGAATGAAGGATACAGGAACCAGTCCACAGGCTCTCTAAGTTCTTCTTTTAATATTTCTTCTAGCTCCACCCTATCTCCTCACTCCACCTTAGCCCCGAACCTACCTCTTTCTCTCCAGCAGTTTCTCTAGCAGGCAGGCCCCACTAGGATTCCCCCCAGCATGCTGTCCAGCAGGCCTCCACTCTCTCTCCTCTCCCTCTGCTAATACTCTCAGTCGTCTCCAACCAACTCTCTCTCCAAAAACTCCCCACAGACTGTCTTTACTCTCTAAATCACTCCAAACACTCTCTCCTGGTCAAGCCCAGGCTCTCTCCTCCTCTAACACCCTCACACTGGCCAGGATCAGAATCCTGGTCCCAATTGAGGAATCCCAACTTTTTTCTCTTAAAGGGGCCTTCCCCAGGAAGGGGGCGTTTCCCAAGATCTCTTAAAGGGCACTTCCCAAGATCTCTTAAAGGGACCATCCCCAACAACTAACAGTCCACTAAGGTTCCTGGCCTGCATGCAGGGCCGACTACCAGCTCTCCTTTTAATCTGTTTTCTCTCACTTCACTACAGGAACCTCTCCCCAGGGGACTCTCTCTCTCTCTCTCAATCTCTCTCCCAGCAAGTTCTCCAGTAGGTCCCTCTCTTTAAGGGCCTCTCTCTTCAGGACTTCTTTCTCTTCTTTCTCTTTGTCTATCTCTGTCTGTCTCTCTGTTTCTTTATCTTGTCTCTATTTCTCTGTGTCTTTCTCTGACTCCATGTATTTTCTCTTCTTCAGGTCCTCTCTTTTCGGGTCTTCTTCTTTCAGGCTGGTCCAATGGATCCTGGCTTTGGTTTCAAGACCTTTCTTGTTTCAGGTGGGCCCACTGGGTTCTGTCCCTGGTACTCTGGTCTCTGGCCGGCTGTCCCTCTGACCCTGGTGCTGATTCTCAGGCCCCAGCACTAGGCATCATGGACTTGGCACTGGTCCTCAGATTTAGAGACCAGACACACTGGAATTCTTTCCTGGGACTCTTTCTAGCTGACCAGCCTGGCTCAGAATCCTTGGCTTCTGTTTTTAACAGTTCTCTTAACAGTCATCTACAGAGTGTTATTCAACATTTTCCCTTTTTTCTGTTTTCTATTTCTAAAAGATTGAAACAATATCTATGGAGGGAAAACAAGACTGGGAGCTATCCAGCAAGTTATCATTTAGTTGTATGATCCTATGTGGAGTGTGGCCCAGAGTTTGAGAAGATAGGGAGTAGATCTATAATCTTAGGCCAAGAACTTTCTCATCATTAGCACTTTTCATTCTTTGTACATTATGTATTCCATGGAGAAGTGGGATCATCCAATATTTAACCCTCTATTGACTTCCTTTACTTAACATGATATACTCTTATTAAAGTGGCAGAAAATTGTGATTTTATTTTTCCTTGTGGTTGCATTATATTCTATTGTATATACATGCCACACCTTCACTATCCATACCTCAGTCATTGGAGAACTGGATTGATTCCTTATCCTAACTATCATACTAAATCCTGTCGTGAACAATGGTGTGTGTATGTCCTTTCAAATGATGTGTTTGTATCTTGTGAAGATGACACCTATTGCATTACACTATTGCCTAGAACCTTTGCAAGTTACCTCCTGCAAGTCACTTTGTAGATAAAAGACAAGAAAACAGTTTGAAAGTAGCAGTATATCTTACCATGTATTCTATGTTAGCTGATATAAATATTTTCTCTCCAGCTACCACAATCATCATGGGACTAGATATTTTCTACCAGTATATTTACCTGGCCACATTGAATCTCTAAGTTATTAGACCAGAGAGAACTAATGTTTGCCTTCAAGCAAGCAAGTGTGGCTCTTTGATAAGTCTAAAGGATAACATACAAAATAGCTATGAAGTAAAGATGAGAATCTTGTGAAGGCTTGGAGAAATATATACCTGACTGGAGAATATCCATCAGTAGAGATACATGCCATTACCCCACCTCTGTATTGGGCCTGCAGGGAAGCTGCAAGGACATATCTTGACTGGGGCAATATTAACATTTCATTGGGGCTAGGTGAGGTCCTGGGAGAAGTTATCTGAAGAGAATTGACCATAACTGCTTTCCATTGATGTTGACCGGTCTGGGCTGAAAAGTTATAAAAGCTGTAGCCTGTTTTCTTCCAGACCCTCTTGCTTTTTTTGCCTTTTGCCTTTTTTGCCTTCTCCCTCTGCCTCCCTCTCTCCTTTTTCTTCCTTGTTGGACTTTGGACATGGTATCAGCCATCTTGGCCTAGGATTATAAGCCTACATGTGGCTGGGGCCCAGCTAGGAACCTAAAATCTGGGATTTTCCTATTTTTGAATTGTATGCCAGAATAAGTGTGAGTAAAGCTTTTTGAAACTCTGCTGGATTCTCTTGTCTTTCTCTGTCCAGGGCTTCGGATCCCCTGGGGCAGAAGGGGGACACCTGACCCAGCTCCTGGATTTTGTCTGCGCACCCAGCATTTTCGGACAAGCACCCATCACTGCATCTATCTCCGGATAAAGATCCAACTGACACCTTAAGATTAGCTATAGTTTGTCTTCAAATACAACTTGGGTACTTTTCAAATTGTTACTTTTCTGCTTAGTCTCAAAGTGAGAGGGTCTGCCCTCTCCTCTTTCAAGAATCTTTTTGTTACTATCACTTCTGTTTTTCATGTTTGTTTTGTGGCACACCCAGCTGTGCTCAGGGGTTACTCCTGGCAGGCTAAGAGATCTTATGAATGTTGAGAATTAAACTCATGTCGGCCAAACACAAAACTATTGACTCTAATATTTCTCCCCCCTACATAATTTCTCCAATTACCTGTTCATATACCTTGCTGATTTTTTTAATTTTAGGTCTTCTTTTTTTCTATCTGGTGTGCGTTTCAAGTGTTGTAGTGTCTGCTAGAGTTTCTATCACTCACCAGGAAGAAGCCAGTATTTGTAAGTTCTTCCAAATTGGATTATGTTCTTCCAAATTGGATTGTGTTCTTCCAAATTGGACACCCCCTAATGTCACTACATTAGGGATGATAATTTCTAGTTTTTTGTTTCCTACCCATTTTGGAGTGACCCTTTGTCCTTTGGTGTAGCAAATTGTTTAAGTCATTTCTGGTTCTATTTTTAAATATAGCACTATTTCATGTATATTCACATTTTTGGAGATTTCCTGGAAGGAAGTGAGCTCAGAGTCTTCCCTCTAATCACATTTTATTTATTTATTTATTTTTTTTTATTTTTTTTTTTATTATACCACCGTGAAACATACAATTACAAAGGTGTTCATAATTGGTTCTTGGTAATACAGTATTCCAGCACCCATCCCTCCACCAGTGCCCCATTTCCACCACCAATGTACCCCCCCTCCCCCTCCCCCCCAGGCCGCCTTAATAGCAGGTACCCCAGTTTCTCTCTTCCTCTCTCTCTCTCTCTCTCTCTCTCTCTCTCTCTCTCTCTGCATCTCTCTCCCTCTTATTTTACACATTGTGGCTAGCCCTGCAGATATTTAGAGTTTATCACTTAAGTCTCTTTGTGTATATTCAGTGGTGAGTTTTAATCTGCCATTACCATTTCCCATATTTAGTAAAACACTGGTATCTATTTATATCCTATTAATGAATGCAGTCATTCTATATCTGTCCTTTTCCTTCTGACTAATTTCACTCAGCATGATAGACTCCATGTCCAACCATTTGCAGGTAAATTTCATAATTTCATCTTTTCTGACAGCCGCATAGTATTCCATAATGTAGATGAACCACAGTTTCTTTAGCTAGTCCTCTGTTCTCGGGCATTTAGGTTGTTTCCAGATTCTAGCTATAGTGAATAGCGCAGAGATGAATAAAGAAGTACAGATAGTGATTCTGCTATGTGTTTTTCAGTCTCTCGGGTATATTCCCAGGAGTGCTATTGCTGGATCAAATGGGAGCTCAATATCTAGCTTTCGGAGGAATGCCCATATTGTTTTCCAAAAGGGCTGGACCAGTCGGCACTCCCACCAGCAGTGGATGAGAGTCCCTTTTTCCCCACATCCACGCCAGCACCGCTTGTTCTTGCTGTTTTGGAAGTGTGCCAGTCTCTGTGGGGTTGAGATGGTATCTCATTGTTGTTTTGATTTGCATCTCCCTGATGATTAAAGACAAAGAGCACTTTTGTCATATGCCTTTTGGCCATTCGAATTTCTTCTTTTTGGAAGCTTCTGTTCATTTCTTCTCCCCCATTTTTTGATGGGGTTGGCTGTTTTCTTCTTGTGGAGTGCTACCAGTGCCTGATATATCCTGGATATCAACCCCTTATCAGATGGGTATTGGGTGAATATTCTTTCCCACTCTGTGGATTGTCTTTGTATCTTGGTCACCGTTTCTTTTGAGGTGCAGAAGCTTTTCAATTTTATATAATCCCATTTGCTTATCATTGCTTCCATTTGCTTGGTCAGTGGTGTGTCGTCTTTAAAGATACTTTTAGTTTCGATGTCGTAGAGCATTTCTCCGATGTTTTCTTCGATGTACCTTATAGATTCATGTCTGATATCCGAGATCTAGAATCCATTTTGATCTGACTTTTTGTGCATGGCATTAGAAGGAGGTCTAAGTTCATTTTTTTACACGTAGCTGCCCAGTTTTCCCAGCACCATTTGTTGAAGAGGCTTTCTTTGCTCCACTTAATATTTTTTTGCTCCTTTATCGAAGATTAAGTGGTTGTATATTTGTGAGTGCGTTTCAGGATACTCAGTTCTATTCCATAGGTCTACGGGTCTGTCTCTATACCAATACCACACTGTCTTAATTACAACTGCTCTGTAGTAGAGCTTGAGGTTGGGGGAAAGTGATACCTCCCATCTTCTTTTTCCCAAGGATTGCTTTAGCTATTCGTGGGGTTTTATTATTCCATACAAATTTCAGGAGTATTTGTTCAATTTCTTTGAAGAACATCATGGGTATCTTTATAGGGACCGCATTGAATCTGTATAAAGCTCTAGGGAGTATTACCATTTTGATAATGTTAATCCTTCCAATCCATGAGCAGGGAATGTGTCTCCATTTCCTCAGGTCTTCTTTTATTTCCTGAAGTAACCTTTTGTAGTTTTCTTTGTAGAGATCCTTTACATTCTTTGTCAAACTGATTCCTAGGTATTTGATTTTCTGCGGTGCAATTGTGAATGGGATAGTTTCTTTAATGTCCCTTTCTTCTCTTTCGCTGTTTGCATATAGGAAGGCCATTGACTTTTGGGTATTGATTTTGTACCCTGCTACTCTACTATAAGAATGTATTATTTCTAAGAGCCTCTTGGTAGAGAGTTTTGGGTTTTCCAGGTATAATATCATGTCATCTGCAAATAGTGATAACTTGGCTTCTTCCCTTCCTATCCGGATGCCCTTAATGTCTTTTTCTTCCCTGTTTGCTATGGCAAGTACTTCCAGTACAATATTCAATAGAAGTGGTGAGAGTGGGCAGCCTTGTCTTGTCCCTGATCTTAAGGGGAAGGCTTTCAGTTTTTCCCCATTGAGAATGATGCTCGCTGTGGGCTTGGAGTAGATGGCCTGGATTATCTTGAGGAAGCTTCCTTCAATCCCCATTTTACGGAGAGCTTTCATCATGAACGGGTGTTGAATCTTGTCAAATGCCTTCTCTGCATCTATTGATATGATCATGTGGTTTTTATTTTTCTTTTTGTTGATATGATGTATTATGTTGATTGACTTGCGGATGTTGAACCATCCTTGCATTCCCGGGATGAATCCCACTTGGTCATGGTGTACAATCTTTTTGATGACTCTTTGGATTCTATTTGCTAGTATTTTGTTGAAGATCTTAGCATCTGTATTCATCAGGGAGATTGGGCTGTAGTTTTCCTTTTTTGTGACATCTTTGTCTGCTTTGGGTATCAGGGTGATATGTGCCTTGTAAAAGCTATTTGGGAGTATTTCTGTTTCTTCAATTTGCCGGAAGAGCTTAAAAAAGAATTGAGAGTAGGTCCTCTTTAAAGGTTTTGTAGAATTCACTGGTGAATCCATCTGGACCTGGGCTTTTGTGTTTGGGGAGACTTTTGATTACCGATTCTATTTCCTCGATGGAGATAGGTTTGTTGAGGTATTCCAAATCGTCTTGTTGCAGACTTGGGAAGCTATAGGAATTCAGGAATTTGTCCATTTCTTCTAGGTTCTCTTGTTTCGTGGCGTACAGGCTCTTATAGTAATCTCTGATGATCTTTTGAATTTCTGTGTTTTCACTTGTGATGTCCCGTTTTCATTTCTGATTCTATTTATTTGGGTTCTCTCTTTTCCTTTTCTTACAAGTCTTGCAAGTGGTTTGTCACTCTTGTTTATTTTTTCAAAGAACCAGCTTTTGGTTTCGTTGATCTTCTGGATTGTTTTTTGACATTCCATCTCATTGATTTCTGCTCTAAGTTTTATTATTTCTTTCTTTCTGCTTGGGTTGGGCTCCTTTTTGTTGATCACTCTCTAAAATCTTAAGTTGGGAAGTCAGACTGTTTAGGATGGCCTTTTCTTCTTTTCTGATGAATGCCTGAAGAGCTATGAACTTCCCTCTTAACACTGCTTTTGCTGTATCCCACAAGTTCTGGTAATCCGTGTCTTCAGTCTCATTTGTTTCAAGGAATCTTTGGATTTCCTCTTTGATTTCTTTTATGACTTGCTGGTTGTTCAGCAGTGAGCTGTTTAGTTTCCAGGTACTTGGTATTGGTCTCCGTTTTTGTGTACAATTAACTTCTATTTTCAGTGCATCATGGTCTGAAAAAATAGTTGGCACAATTTCTATCTTCTTGATTTTATGGAGGTATGATTTATGGCTCAGCATGTGATCTATTTTCGAGTATGTTCCATGTGCACTGGAGAAGAAAGTGTATTCAGCTTTTTTGGGATGAAATGTCCTGTATATGTCTACCAGCCCTCTTTCTTCCATCTCTTCTTTTAGGGCCAGTATTTCCTTGGTAAGTTTCAATCTTGTTGATCTATCCAGGGTTGATAGAGCAGTGTTGAAGTCTCCAACTACAATTGTGTTGCTGTCAATGTCTTCTTTGAAGTCTATTAGTAGTTGTTTTAGGTATTTTGCTGGCTCCTCGTTGGGTGCATATATGTTTAATAGCGTGATTTCTTCCTAATATATGCATCCCTTGACTATTAAGAAGTGACCTTCACTGTCCCTTCTGACCTTCTTCAGCCTGAAGTCTATGTTGTCAGATACCAGTATGGCTACCCCAGCCTTTTTGGATGGGTTGTTTGAGTGAAGGATTGTTTTCCAGCCTTTTATTATTCAGGTGTGTTTCTTGAAGGCAGCAGAATGTCGGATTCAATTTTGTGATCAATTTTGCCACTCTGTGTCTCTTAACTGGTGCATTTAGACCGTTGACATTGAGAGAGATTATTGTCATGGGATTTTGTGCCATCTTTCTGTATAGGTTGGTTGTTCTTTTGGGTTATGTCTCGTCTTATAGTAGATCATTCAGTCCTTCTTTTAAGGTTGGTTTTGATTTTACAAAGTTCCTAAGCTGTTGTTTATCCAAGAAGTTGTATATCTGTCCTTCAAATCTGAGTGAGAGTTTAGCTGGATAAAGAATTCTTGCTGAGGTGATGGCTTCTAAGTGTACGTAGTGCAACTCACAATGTGTGGGAGAAGGAGGGAGAGAGAGAGGGAGAGGAGAGGAGATAAAGAACCTGCCATTTAGGCGGGATGTGGGAGGGGGAGGGAATTGGGGACATGGGTGGTGGCTGAGGGGCACTGGTGGAGGGCGGGGGCTGGAACACTATGTGACCGAAACCCCCAAGCGTGAACAACGTTGTAATTGTATATCTCACGGTGGTATAATAAAATGTTAAATACAAAAAAAAAAAGAATCGATGACTGGATAAAGAAGCTTTGGTACATCTACACAATGAAATACTATGCAGCTGTTAGGAAAAATGAAATTATGAAATTTGCCTATAAGTGGATGGACATGGAGAAGATCATGTTGAGTGAAATTAGCCAGAAGGAGAGAGACAGATATAGAATGACTGCATTTATTTGCATGACATAAATATATATGTATATATTATGATACCAATATCCAAGGTAAAGTGAAACATGTATCAGGAGGTTTTATCAAAGGTGAAAATTATCACAAAGGTGTGGGAGTCAGAGGCTAGGTAAGACAGAAAATGGAACAGTGTGCTAACAATTGTCGAAAGTACTAATACCAACCTAGAACTGAGCATTAAATACAGACAAAAAGATACACATGACAACCCTTTAATGTATGTTCTGTAATCCGCAGTCTGGAAGGGAAGGAAAAGAGAAAGAGATAGAGAGAAAGGGAAAGAAATAACCTGCCATGGAAGCGGGCTTGGGGAGGGGGGAGGGAACCGGGGACGTTGGTGGTGGGAAATGGGCACTGGTAGAGGGATGGGTGCTGGAACACTGTATGACCAAAACCCAAATATGAACATCTTTGTAATTGTATATTTCACGGTGGTATAATAAAATACTCATTAAAATTTTTTAAAAAGCTATTGGAGGCCGAGCTTAGGTGTCAGTCAAAAAAAAAAAAAAAATTCTTGCTGAGGCGTTCATTTCATTAAGTCTTTTTACTATATCCCACCACTGCCTTCGGGCTTGGAGGGTGTCTTCTGAGAAGTCTGCTGAAAGTCGAATGGATGCTCCTTTGTATACAATTTCCTTCTTTGATCTTGCTGCCTGAAGAATTCTGTCTCTGTCTATGGCATCCATTACTTTGACTAGGATGTGTCTTGGGGGTCTTTCTATTGGGGTCTCTTCTTGCTGGTACGTCCCGGGCTTCTTGGATCTGGATGCCTTCATCCTTTAACTCGAGGAACTTTTCAGCCAGGATGTTTTTAACTGTTTTAATTTCCTTGGGGTTACTTTCCTGTCCCTCTGGGACTCCGATGATTCTTATGTTGTTCCGCCTGGCTTCATCCCATTGTTCTCTGTTCCGTTGCTGATCCATTTTCCGATCTTTTTCCATCTTATGTAGTTCTCTGAGTGCTTTCTGCAGCTCATCTTCAGTCTCACTGATTCTCTCTTCCGCTGCTGTCATCCTACTGTTGAGAGCCCCGATTGTGTTTTTCATTTCATCTACTGAGTTTTTAAGCGATAATATTTCTATTTGCATGGTTCTCATTTCTGCTCTCATTTCCTCCCGTAGTTTATTGACTGCCCTTTCAACTGCTTCGTTTATGTTCTCCTGTATTTTATTGGACATCTGCTCAATTTTTTTCATTCAGCTCCTTAAACATCCTACCAATCTCTTCTCTAATTTCATTGTCAGAGTGATCATGCACATCTGTATTCTTTTTGATTCTTCACGGTCAATTCCTTCATCTGTTCTTCGAGCTGGGGATCTGCGTTGTTTTCCCATGGTGTTGTGGTGTTCAGGGATAGATTCCTCTAGTGTACTGTTTCTTTTTCTTGAGGGTATTGCCTTCCCTTGGTGTTAAATTTCCTAGTTTTAGTATTAATAAGCGCGCGCTGACTGGCCGCCAGCCTGGCCAGCCGCACACCCCAGGGACGCTACCTGAGATGCAGACAGGCCAGGGTGAGAGTTCAAAATGACGGTTTACTTCCGGTTCCGCTCGGACTTCTGGGGGTTGTAGTTCCACCTTCTGCCGAGACCTGGGGCTTTACCACAGCCCCAGGCACCCGCCCGCCAGCCGCACACCCCAGGGACGCTACCTGAGATGCAGAAAGGCTGGGGTGAGAGTTCAAAATGATGGTTTACTTCCGGTTCCGCTTAGGACTTCTGGGGGTTGTAGTTCCCTTCTGCCGAGACCTGGGGCTCTACCACAGCCTCAGGCGCCCGCCCGGCCAGCCGCACACCCCAGGGACGCTACCTGAGATGCAGACAGGCCGGGGTGCTACTCACATTTTAAACAGCTTCCACTATTTCATTTGTTCTGTGATTTTATACCTTTTTTTGGCATCTGTCCTATTTTAATTAGGTTCACAATTATGAGAGTATGCTATTATACTGAAAGCTTTTAGAAAATGTTAACTTCTCAGAGATCATTTGATCATACCATTTAAATTGAACTCTCCTAGTTATGCTTATTCATCTTAGTGCTTACATAGAAGATGCTTAATTGCAACTTTTGTTGATTTCTACTGTGCTTTCCATTATCTTTTCCCAGGAATGCTCTAAGTACATTGAGGCAATAATTGTCTTATTACTGCTGTATAGCCATGTTACTCCTCAAAGAATACTTATTGCGTCAACTAAATGCCAATATTATTTTTTCTTCAAACATGAACTATATGCCATTTGATTGGTAAAATATTGTATTTTTTAATATTTTCAGTAAGGGCCAATGCTGGAATGGTTAAAAACTAGTGTTTGTTTTTTCTATCAGTTGTGGGTCGCAATGCTGATAGTATTGGTGGTACACATTCCAGTACCATGATCAAATATGCTGTGATTTTACTTCATTATTTGAGCCATTTCTCTGGCCTCTAAAATAATTTCTTATAATATGTGAAGCATTAAAATTTTTCTAATTTCAGCCAATAACATCATTTCTGTTTCATTTCTATATTTTAAAGTTCATGTTAACACTGGTTTCTTACTTTCACTATTCTATCAAAAATGAAAAGTACAAGCTTGGTTTGATATAATATGATGCTAAGTAAATGACTAATCACTGAAAAAATGACTTGTGATTGGAATACAGTGTATGTGATCATTCAATCAGTAACTTAATTAAATTTATTACACACTATGTTAAAAGCAAGTTCTCAGTTCCAGAGAAACAAACTGTTGACTACTGGACAAGGACTTTTTTTGTTCTATTATTATGGAGCATAAAGTTTATGCTAGACTATCTCAGCTATTGACAATGGGACTATTTAAGTTTTTGTTGTTGAGGACTGTCATAATCAGTGTAGACTGTTTGGTAGCATCATGGATTTTACCCATCCTATGTGTCTTCTTTCCTGGTTGTGACCTTCAAAAAATCTTTAGACATTGTCAGATGTCCCCTATAAAAGAAAATACCAGTAACTTATTAACTGCTGTATGAAAGAAACAAATGACACTATTTATGTGGATAAGTATGCATCTGCAAATGTCGTCAGAATTATAAAAAAGTAAAAGCAAAAATATTAGAATATAAACCAGAAGAATAATTTAAATGGTTGGATACATGCTGTTGGTGGAATACATTGCTGATAATAAAAAAAATTTAGAATTTAACCTGTAATATGAATAGAATGTCAGGTCAGTGAAGAAATTTTATGGAAATAAGGGAGAAATTTTAAACATTAATTATTAATGTAGAGATTCTGAAGCATGATAAATATGTGTGTATTTTCTCAGTATGGAGGTTGGGGGAGTTTTGTTAGGGCTAATAAATTAAAGAAAAGGATCGGGAGCAACAGTACCCTCTTCGGGAGGGGTGGTCCAAAGGCCTCAGGACCAAGTGATTCCCTGTGAATTCCATTGCCCTAAGAGTATTTGGGGGAGTCCTGGGGTAACAATGACAGCAGATACTGGGACCTAGCAGGGTCTCCAACATTACTCACAATCTGTTAGGGCCCCGGCCTGTATCCAAGGCTACGCTATTCCTCCTGACCCATCAACAGATGAAATGACAAGACCAGCGGTTCCTGAAGGTTCCTTTTTAATCCGATTTATGCTACCCTTTGCTTCATCTAGCTGCTCACCTCAGGAATCACTCTCCAGGGACGTCTGGCTCTCTCCTGGCAGGTTGTCCAGCAGGCTGCTCTCTTTGGGTACATCTGTGCAGGCTCCTCTCTTCAGGGTCTGTCCCTTTTTGGATGTCTTTGTTTAGGACACGTCCTTTCAGGTCCTCTCCCAGGACCTCTCTTTTCAGGACCACTCTTTTCTTAGGTTCTTTCAGTTCAGGGCTTTTCTCTTCAAGACCTCATTTTTTCTTGACTCCTGTTTATCTTTGTCCATATCTGTTTCTGTAAGTTTTACCATTTGTCCTGTTGCTGCCTCTGTTTCTCTGTGTTCCTGTCTATATTTCTTTGTTTCTCTGTTGGTCCTGTTTCCCTGTTTCCCTGTAGCCCTATAGCCCTGTGGTCTTGGTGCTAGCCCTCAGACCCACACACCAGGCTTTGTGGCTCCCGTGCTGGCCTTCGAACCTAGGCACCAAGAGAAGCTTCTTCTGTCCAGGCACCAGAGGCCCCATGGCCCAGTGCTGCCTTACAGTCTAGGTACCAGGAGCTGCGTTCTTTCCATCTGGAACCCTCTGGATTTTCTCATAGGGACTCTATTTATAGTCTCAGGCCTGGTTCAAAATCCTGCCTCAACAGTTTAACAGTATTCCCAACTGTAATAGGCTGGGGTACTGTTTATTTAAAGCTGGGGCACTGGCCCCTTAAGGGATGTTCTCTAACAGGGAATCACTCAAGAAAAATGAGTCTTAGTCCGTGGACCTGAAGCACATGATCACAGGGAAAATTGTCGGTTGTTTCCTTAAGCCATCTACCTGCTTTGAGTGGTGCAACTAATTAGCAACATGAGCAGAGGCTGACAGCTTTGACAGGGAGCAGTATTGCAACAGGAGGTGAGAGAAGGCAGTCTTGCAAGGGAAGACTTTCGTGATTTATAAATATACCTGATTATTATGGCAATGCCCATTTGTGATTTCATAGTTAAGGGGGTGTCAGTTGTCCTCATTCAAACACCCTGTTTTCACAGATTTTTAACACAATGAAAAAAATCCCCACCAGCTCTGCACTCATCCTACAAACCAACTTTTGTTTTCAAACACTTAAAAAAAATCTATTATTGAGCATTCACCACAAAGTAATAAAGATGAGTTGCTGAATTAGTTCAACTAACGATTATTTATAATGTTTTTGTTCATTTTTAATCATAGACCACATAGTAACTTAACTGAACCAGACAACAGAAATCAATTGCTTCAGTCTTGTTAAAAGCATGGAGACAGGGAGGCTCACCACTGTTATTTTAAAACAATGCTCCCATTCATTTGTATTTATTTGCATTGGACAGTTATTTAGCACTGGGCATTGGGCCAGAAAAGGGCAGTCAGAAAGACCAGTAAGGCAAAGTTGTCATGTTAGACTATCTTAAAATTTGGAGAGACATAAATGTCAATATTGCACCCATGGCATAAACAAAATCAAACAAATCACAAACTTAGAAATGTGTATAATTCATAGAGAGCCAAAGAATAGAGTCACTAACAGTGATGAAAAACTATGAAAGAGAAAAGCAATTTTAAATGTAAATACATGTGTATTACAATCCAAAAATTGTAAGAGAAGGAGGAGAGAAAGAGAGAGAAAAGAGATAAAGAACATGCCATAGAGGCAGGCTAGGGAGGTGGGAGGGAATCAGGGTCATTGATGGTGGAAAATGGGCACTGGTGGAGGGATGGGTGCTGGAACACTGTATGGCAAAAATCCAAACATGAACATTTTTGTAATTATTTTTTATTTATGGTGGTATAATAAAATCTATTTAAAAAATAAAGAAAAAAAAGGAAATATATGAAGATCCTCTACCTCCAAGGAATACCAGGTATGGCCTGGAAACTCCCAGCATAGTTGGATAAACTTGATGGTCTCTACCATGGCAGGACCCTTGCAGGGTCATCTCTTCTGTCCTTCATACTAAATTGTTTGTTCAGTTAGCTGAATACATCCTACTGTGGCCCATGAAATACTCTGAGCATTCCTTGTAAGACTCCCCCCACTTCTCACAAAGTAAATCACTATCACTATCATTATCTTTCCGTTCATCCTCTATTTGCTCGAGCAGGCACCAGTAATATCTCCATATGTCCTGTCTCATGCTAGTAGAGCCCAAGGGCATCTGCTTGCTCCAGGAACATAAAGAGCCTCAGACAAGTATATTAGGTCATGGGAATGACCTAATATAATTGTTACTGGTATTTGGCATATCAAATATGACACGGGCAGCTTGCCAGGCTTGCCGAATGCGTGGCATACTCTTGCAGTCACCTCTAAATACAGCATTTATTGATGAACTGTGCAGTTGGACTGTGATGGGCTCATTTGCTGCTGGGTGGAGTTCTGATGAGAGGGAAGTCCTATGTGGAAGATGGCGGCCCTCATGGAGTGGTTGGGGGTGTCGCCTGACTTATTGTGAGGCCCTGCTGGGCTGGATTAAAAAAAAAGCTGCTGCAGGGTGGGTGGCTGTCGGGGAACGCTGCAGGGGTCCCCGACAGTGTCGGACAGAGGTTCTCTTCTACCTCCAAGGACGCCGGGAGAACAGATGAAAACTCACGAGTCCAGTGCAGTTCCAAAAAGGCTTTTAATAGTACAAAAGCTCTTCCACAGCACTCCAATATAATGAACAAACTCTAGCTCTGGTCCGAACTTAGACCATACAAGAGAGCCTAAGTCTCCCACCAAAGAGAGAGGATATCACCGGAGCTGAGTCTTACCCAGAAGGAGCAAAAGGCCAAAGAGCAAAAGGCCAAAGCCAAAAGCCAAAAGCCGCAGGAGCCAAAAGCTGAAGGCTGAGGAACCAAAAGGCAAAAGGTGAAGGGGCCTCAAGTCAGCCCCCTTATATACACCAAAGTAATCCAACTGGGAGGGTCATGTCAACAAAGAACTCTAAACAGAGTGTAGTGCCACACCCTATTGCAGGTATAAACAAAGGTTATGACAAGGACTAATCCCGAGATTATCTCTTACTTAAAAACACCAGAGAGAGAGGGGGCTGATATAAAGTAATACATCTTAACTTCATGAGCTTCATGTAATCTAGATGGTACCCACAAGGTCCTTCTTATTATTATCTGCACCAGGGTGATTCTGAGTATCTTGTTCTTGTGTACTGAAAGGGTCACACTCGCCTGCTTAAAGCAAACTAGTATGATCCTTCCTATAATCTTCCTATAGTCTCAGCGTAGCCAGGGTGGTAGTCTCCTGGTAAATTCTAACTGTCCCACGTTGGGTGCAGTGGGTATAAAGAGGAGCTGTGCCCAATCTAGAAAACATAGAAGTCTTAGTAGATGTATAAGTCAGAAGTTATTCAATCAAGGTGACTTCTGTAACTGCCACACCCCCCTAGCAGTGTTTACATAGAAGAGAGGTCTCATTAGAATGAACCTTGACTTAAGTAGATTAAGCTGGGAGTGGGCAAAACAACAAAGCTCCCAGAATAGCTAAACCTGTCCTCCAACAGGTGGCGATGCTCCAGGCTGTGACAGACCTCCTCTGCTGCTGGGTGGAGTTCTGACGAGAGGGAAATCTGATGTGGAAGATGGCGGCCCCTCATGGAGTGTGGGGGAGGGGGGAGTTTCGTCTGGCTTGTTGTGAGGTCCTGCTGGGGTGGCAGGCCAGGGATAGAAGCCGCCATCCTTCCTGGGCGCCTCGTGAGTGACTTGACACAGGGAGAGAATGAGATACTGCTACTACCGCATACAAGAAAGGCAGCAGGCGCCAAAATTACCCACTCCGACCCTGGGAGGTAGTGACAAAAAAAAAAGTAAATAAATTAAATAAAAACCAAAAGTACGAAGAAAAATAGAAAGATGTCAAATGGATCCAATTCTGTTTCTGTATTATTGAATAGAAAGCAACAATTGTAGAGTATAATTTAAATTTTCAACTCCTTCCTCTTATTATTTTTAATTGAAGCTCCACAATTCTTTAATGTGGTAAAGCAGAAGTCATGAGAAAAAGTGGGAGGGACCACATTAGACAAATCATTCAGAGCGCCCAAGAGACATTTATCATATTCCATTCTTCACCTTCTTAAGGGTATCACTTGAATCACTTGTCTTCCCATTGTTTATCGATTTGCTCTAGCAGGCACCAGTAACATTTCCATATGTACTGTTTCAAGCAAGTGTACCCCACGGCCATCTTCTTGCTCCAGGAATAGGAAAAGCCTCAAACCATTCCTTCAGGTCATGGGAATGAGGTCCATAATTGTAAGTGCTTTTTGGCATATCAAATAAAACACGGGTAGCTTGCCAGACTCTGCCGTGTAGTTGGTATACTCTCAGTAGAAGGCCTCTAATTTCCAGCATTTACTTATGAAACTCAAAGTGGAAAGACCACGTTTTCTTTTGGGTGGGCTCTGAGGAGCTGTGGATTCTGGATGTTGAAAATGACTGACCTCACGGTGTAAGGGTTGCTCTGGCTTCCTGTTAGGATCACCGGGATGATGGGTCACAACTAGAACCTGCCTAGTACTGTATATAGTGTATAAATGTGGAATACCCTGGAAAGAACCTGATCCTAACATCTAGAACTATCTAAGACTGTCATGCGGCCGAGGAGTGGTCATGCGCCGACAGAGCTGTGGGTCTGGCATGTCTCTCTTCCAGGGTAGCTGGTGTGGAGGTGGAGGAAAGGGCAGAGGAGCCCAAATCCTGGCTCCAAGTCCAGCCAGAGTAGCCCCCTCCCCCCAGGTGTGAGCGAACCCTTGGAGCAATGTTGGACTTGGCCAGGGGCTGAGTATTAAGGGTAATCCTGTCCATTCCTGGAAGATGGGGGAGAAATTCCCATAGCTCTGTTTGACTATTTGAACTTAGTTTATATTCAGTTTATTTCTGATGGGTCACCATAAACAATTTTGAGAACATGTTTGAATGACTAAAAAAAGAATTTTTTAAAAATTAGCTATGTGAGGGGCTGGAGCTATAGCCCAGCGGGTAGGGCTGGCCTTGCACACGGCCGGCCTCTGCCGGCCCAGGTTCGATCCCTGGCATCCCATATGGTCCCCGAGCACCGCCAGGAGTAATTCCTGAGTGCAGAGCCAGGAGTAACCCCTGAGCATCGCCGGGTGTGACCCAAAAAAGCAAAAAAAAAAAAATAGCTATGTGATATAGCCAAATATCTGCTGAGACTAGTAGCACTGTGGTCCAGACAAGAATTTCTGGAGAGTTCATGATTTGACCTTAATATTTCCTAAGCTCAACATTTTGTTCAGCCAGTGGTTCTCTGTCTATTGAGAATTGGAGTTTGTGAGTTAGAAACTTGCTTCATTTTGGACTTTGATATTTAAACCTCTCGTGAGATCTAATAGCATAGAGGAAAACAGAACAATCCATGAGCTTTGCTCTGTAATCCTTATTCCATCTCATAAATATTTTTCCCTATTATTATCCCCAAAGTTGGAATAAATTAAAGGGAAACCCAGACACTATGTAGAAAGAACTTCCACACTTTAACAGCAGACAAGAAACTGAACTGAGTTACCAGAGTACCTGAGAGAGCAGGAAATGTTAGAATTATAGAAACTATTAACATCAATCAAGCTCTTATTAGGTGAAAGGTATTGTGTTCACCATTGCATGCATTATCTTATTTAATAGTATAAATTTTCTTTTCTATCTTAATCATATACTTACGAAAAGGAGACACATAGAGAAGAAAATTTTTCAAGGTCATATACCTACTTAAAAATAATCAAACTGAGTATTCAACATCAATTTAAAAACTCATTTTCTTTGCTATAACTTATCATTACAGAATCATATCTCTGAGATAAGAAAATTGAGCATCCTGTCTTGTTTCTTGGTCTTTGTTATAAGCATTTGTTCCAAAATTTATATTTAGAACATTTACTCAAAGGAATATTAATAACCATTTCTGTTTGCAGCTGAAGACTTTTTAAAAAGGGTTCTGTGATTCCAAAAGCTTAACACCTTAGGAAAAAAAATCATGTTTGTAGCTGAAAGAGTCCACAAAACCTTTAAAATACTAATATGAAATTATTGTCTATAGAAGAGGCAGAGACTAAGAATTTAAAATGTAACATTAGCAAACAGATTTGAACCTACAAAATCCTTTTAAAAAAAGTCATGTGGTGTGTGTGTGTGTGTGTATGTATTTATAACATTTATTTGCTAAGGAATACATTTTAGAATAGACAGGCAGAAAGGATCAATGCCAGCGTATTAATGGAGCCTATAAACACTCTTCCCTCAAAACAAAATCCCTGCAAACATATTTTGCCTAATCCTTAGCTGCAACCACAAAAGCATACATCTACACAGCCTCTTACCTTTTTATTCCCAACTCCCATCAACACATATACATAGGAACTTTTGACTTATTTGAAGACATTGATCTACTTATCATATTCAAGAGGTTTTGGAAAATGCAACTTCCTTCTAAATTGCCTTTTCAGTTTCTTATTACCACGTCTGTAATAAGTATGTGCCAACTTTCCTAACTCTATTCATATATGTCTACAGCTTGAACCTACTTCTGTGAAAATTTCATATCAATATGCAGCCATTTTCAAATTCCAGTACGCATTTTTCAAAAATCCTTGATAACATACTACTAAAGATTTAAACTCTGTGAGCAATCAAGGACTTTAATTAATATCTTAGAACTTTGATGGATTTTATGTCCAACTCTTATATAAATTACAGAAAGTAACTTTTACATATAAAGACAATAGAGTGTTAGAAGGGCTAAAATACAAGTGAGTATAGATTCTTTTTTCTATTTGACATCAACACAGGACATTTTCATAGCACTTGAACCCCCAAATATGATCATAGATGACCTATTCACCAAATTTACTCCTATCCACATAATCTTGTCCTTAATTTAATGTTATCCTGAACATTGAATCACCAAACCCATTCCTAGACTTATAACCCATTGGCCCATTAATATACTTCTAATTATTCCTCCATAAAATATAACCTACCCAAACAACCCTTTGACCTTTCTAATGGATTCAGGACATGCCAATTATCAAATTTGATCTCATCTGCATGGCTCCTATCACCTCTTAATGAGTTCTAACTGGCCTGCAAGTTTCAGCATTAACAAAAGCTATTCTGTCTAATTTGTGATCTTTTCAAAATTGTCTTTTTTAAGTCTGTTTTTTTCTCACTCATCCAATTTTTTTTCTTAGTTGCTAAAGAGAATTCAAAGAGGTAGGTATTGTGTTCACTTGGCAGCACATATACTAAAATTGTAACAAATTTAGAGAAGATTAGCATGGGCCCTGTGCAACGATGACATGCAAAGAGGTAGATATTGTATAAATTGCTTACTTTTCAGGTTCTAACCCTCACAGATTTAGTAGAGATTTTTGTCATGTCTGGCCAAGGACAGGTCATGAATTATTAATATTAGTGGATGATTGTATAAGAAACCCTCTTTAGGATCAGACGTGCTCCTATGGAGTTAGGAGGATGTGAGCTCTAGAAATTCCATAGAAATCTTTCTTTCATTAAATTACCAAAACAAAGCAGAGTTAAAAGAGAAAGAGAAGAAAGAAAGAAAGAAAGAAAGAAAGAAAGAAAGAAAGAAAGAAAGAAAGAAAGAAAGAAAGAAAGAAAGAAAGAAAGAAAGAAAGAAAGAAAAGAAAGAAGGAAGGAAGGAAGGAAGGGAAGGAAGGAAGGAAGGAAAGAAAGAAAGAAAGAAAGAAAGAAAGAAAGAAAGAAAGAAAGAAAGAAGAAAGAAAGAAAGAAAGAAAGAAAGAAAGAAAGAAAGAAAGAAAGAAAGAAGGAAGGAAGGAAGGAAAGGAAAGAAAGAAAGAAAGAAAGAAAGAAAAGAAAGAAAGAAAAAGAAAGAAAGAAAGAAAAGAAAGAAAGAAAGAAAGAAAAGAAAAGAAAGAAAGAGATGGAGGTCTCTGATGAGACTAATGTCTCTAATGAGACTGATGTCTCTATGAGTCTGATGTCAATGATTTACTTTTTTTTTCAATTAGTTTTTCTCATTTGCATTAAAACTCTGACCTCTCTGCTTATGAGGATGGGTCTTGTTAGGCACTTTGGTCACTTAAGAATTTGACGAATAATTACTGAATTCCTCTCTTATTCTGTTGGAACTTTTAAAATTTGAATTTAGGCATTAATACAATATTGATCACAGCAGGGTTTCATACAAAAGATTCAAGTACCACACTGTCTATAAGAGAGACAGCTTCCATAGACTATGTTCTAATGTTACTCTTGTTCCCCATCCTCCGCAATATTTTCCTCTATATAACTTATGGATTTTGGTCTGATATCAAGCAGTTCCCCATATACTGCTTATTAAAGATCAGCTTTCAGTTCTGTCACCTTTATTTGTTGTTTCTTGAATATGCTATTCTATACACCACATATGAGCAAGATTATTCTCTATCTGTTCCTTTCATTCTGTATAAATGCCTTTAACATGATACTTGCCCCTTGAGGTGTTTCAGGTGTGGCTGCGGTGCCTGGCTGCTTCGGCAGGTGGCAGAGAGGAGACAGGCTTGTCTACACCAGGGCTCTGCCCAGTGGGTCCCTGGATGGTTGATGGTCTGATATAAAAAATACTGGGCTCCCTGGGATGAACCCAGAGCCACGGCACACCCTGGCAAGCTACCCGTGTTGTATTCATTATGCCAAAAAAAACTAACAATAGTGAACCCCATTCCCAATGAATGGAGACATTACTGGTGCTTGCTTGAACAAATTGATGAACAACGGGAAGACAAGTGATACAAGTGAACATGATACTCTCCAAATCCATCCATGTAACAACAAATTGCATTATTTTGTCTTCTACAGATGAGTAGTAGTCCACTGTGTATATGTGTCAGAGTTTATATTACCCAGTTATCTGTCCTTGAACACTTGGAACTACTTTCAGATTTTTGTTACTGTAAATACCGTTTCATCAGTAAATGCTCGAAATGAGAGCCTTCTACTGCGAGTATACCTCATACATGGTAGAGCCTGGCAAGCTATCTGTGTTTTATTTGATATGCCAAAAAATAGTAACAATTATGGACCTCAATTCCATGACTGGAAGAATGGTTTGAGGCTCTTCCTGTCCCTGGAGCAAGCAGATGTCCTTTGGCTACACTTGCTTACGACTGGACATATGGAAATATTACTGGTGCCCGCTCGAGCTAATCAGTGAACAACGGAAAGGCATACCGCTGCAATGAACATAGGAGTGCGAATGTCTTTTCTGAAGAGTTTTTTGGCACTGGGTATAAATGCTAAGAGACAAAAATGATGAGACATATGTGAGGGCAATTACTAGTTCATATGGGGAGAGCAATACTAATTCTTTATCATCCATATTATTTCCCAAGAGGGCTAAACCAGTTTACATTTCCATCGGTAGTGGATAAGAGTTTATTTTCCCCTATATCCCACCAACACTATTTTTGTCTGCTTATTTCTGTTTGGGGACCCACAACCAGCTATGCTCAGAGCTGACTCCTGGCTCTGTGCTCAGGCATCACTGCTCATCAACTTAGGGGACCATATATGGTGCCAGATATCAAATTTGGGTCAAGTATATGTAAAGCAAGGGTGTGACCACCATGGTACTCCCTTGGTCTCCAGCACCGGTTCTTTGTTTTATTGTTATGTGTACAACTCTTGCTGATGATATCTTACTTTTGTTTTGATTTGCATTTCTCAGGTGATGAGTTATGACGAGCCTTTTTCCTATGCCTTTTGCTTATCTATTTTCTTCTTTGAAGTTTCTGTTCATTTCTTTCCCCAATTTAAATTTTTCTTGTAAATTTCTACCTCTGACTTAAATACCTTGCATGCTAATCATTTGTCAGAGGAGTGGTGGGAAAATACTTTTCGCAACCTGTTGAGTGTCTTTATTCTTCTCATTCTTTCATTTGTGCGCAGAAGTTTTCATTTTGATATTTCTTATTTGTTTATCTTTTTCCCCCATTTGCTTGGTCAATGGTATTTAATCATTAATGATGCCTCTAGATTCAATGTTATGAAGTGTTTTGCCAATATTTTCCTCTATATAATTTGTGGATTTTGGTCTGATATCAAGATTTTTAATTCACTTTGATTTGACTTTTGTCTATGGTGTTAGAAAGTGGTCTGGATTCTCTCTCTTTTTTTTTTTTGCACATGACAAACAAGTTTTCCCACTACTGTTTATTGAAGAGACTCCACATCATAATTTTTGCTCCTTTGTTTAAGACTAACCATCCGTACACCTATGGATACATCTCTGGACTTTCAATTCTATTTCATTTCTCAGAGAAAACATGGTCAAGAATAAAAATTTAGCTTCACCACTCTTTATTCTTGACCATGCTTTTTCTCTCCTTTGATTTTGTGAGTATACATGCATAAATGTAAATATTTGATTATTTGATTATACACATATTGCTCTATAGCAAATTAACATATATAAAACCCAGCCATGCAGCAAATATTTATCGAGGGCTGTGTGCCAACTAGCATATTCAACATCCTGCAAAGGGGGCATTACTCTGACTTGTTTTCAGCTGAGGGAAAGAGAACTCATTAAATTTGTTCAGGATCTCACCAGTGACAGAGGCGGGATACGAGTTCATTCCTTTCTCACTTTAAAGTCCAAGTTATTTTTCTCACTCCTACTACCACCCTATCTGTCAAGCATATTTTAGATATTTTAGAGATATCAGCCTAGTCTTTCCAAATTTCTTGTAGAGATGGAAATTGTCCAGTCAGTGAGGTGATATTTCTCTCTCAGGTTTCAAGTATAAAAGGACACAATCTGGAGAAAGATAGTTTCTCTAAGGAAGAATATAGTTACCTCTTTAAACATGGCATCCTGCAGATTCAGATGGGCTTTACCCATGAGCACAAGCAAGGAGAATGAATACCCTGCCCCAACTCTCTGCATATAGCATCCTGGCATTGATTCACTGAAGCATAGGCCTCCTGGGGAAGCATGCATTGCCATCATGTCAGTCCAACTGCATTATGTTTACAGATATGGAGAACCACATATCAAAATTAGCATTTGTGCAAATGATCACAATTTCTTCAGGCCTGCTGTGTCCCCTTAATAGGGCCATCTTTCAATTATGAAGTGACGATCAGTCAGTGTTTCTCTAAAGTCTCATTATTTTTGTTATGTTGACGGTCTAGAAGAATCCTTTTTCCTTTTCACTTGAGGTCTGGCACATCAACATGACATAGCTATTGAATCTATAAAGAATTGATATTTTTATTCCTTATTTTATCTTAGAGTTGCAATGTCCTTAACAGATTCATGAGTAAGAATAATGATATTCATATTTAAGACGATTTTTCTGTGCCCATGAGACTGATCAATGGTATTCTACTTTCAGTTATTCAATGACTCATAAAGGTCAAATATTCAATTTCTGAATAATCAGGAAATCAGAAAGCTTGCCTTTCTCTCTACCTTATTTATCTGACCCCAATTTTAACAGGACATATCAACAGACTTATTTAGATCACCAAAATGAAAACGCCCCTATGTCACAGGGCCATGCCTTCCTTTAGCACTATTGCAGATCACATCTGGCATCAAAATTGGAAACTCAGTCATCTATACATTGGTCTGTCTTTGCTAAAAACCAAGAAATGCAAGCATTCTTCTATCAAAGAACATTTAAAATATATAACAACATAACAACAACCTCATTACCAGCACATGTCACAAAATCTTATTGACATTTTTTCTGCTTATTGAATGATCTAAAAACTCAATATATCTATTCTATATCTTATCAATATTCGTTCACAAAAGTATCATCATTCTCAAAATATCTTCTGCACATTAAGTATCTTTCTGACTCTTGAGGTGTTGCAGGCATGGCTGCAATGCCCGGCTGCATTGGCAGGTGGCAGACAGGAGACAGGCTTGTCTACACCCAGGACTGCCTCGTGGGTCCTGGGTGCTTGATGGTCTGACATAGTAAAAGACTGGGCCCCCTGGGGTGAACCCAGAGCCACGGCAAAGCTTGGCAAGCTACCCGTGGTGTACTCAATATGCCAAAAACAGTAACAATAATGGACCTCATTCCCAACAAATGGAGATGTTATTGGTGCCCGCTCGAGCAAATCGATGAATAACAGGAAGACAAGTGACACAAGACAAGTGACATAAAGTAACTTAAGATATGGCTAGTCTAGGAATGCAAACCTACTGTCACCATTTTTAATCGAATATCATTCTAAAACCGTGCTTCTGTGCTTAGAACAATATACATATGTCTGTGTCTTATAAAGGAAGTATATTTTAGCCTTTCTTCTCCATATAGTTATGGGATTCACCCTAAAAGCGTTCGGATTTTAGATCAGGTACTCACCTGGCCATGCTGAAGAGCTAAATGATCCTATGATCAGAATCCAGAATCTCGCCTGTTATTTTTCTACCACTTGATTATCTCTCCAGTTTCCTATTCAGTTCCTTTTGCTGTGTATTTTTGTTTTAATTTTGCCCCTCCAAAAGAAGTGGCATATATGAGCCATAGAAAGCTTCAATGATATTTGATCTTAGCTATAAGGTTTAATGCTAAGAACTGATGATGTAATGTTGCTTGAGTTCAGTAGTTCACTATTAAGGGGGTTTTAGGTCACACCTTGGGATGTTGGAGAGGGCCATGAAGTGCCAATAATTGAACTCATGTTCTTTTATTTTATTTATTTCTGTATTTATTTATTTATTTATTTATACCACCATGTATAAACAATTATACCTGTGCCCAGCTGCTCGTGGAGGCGCCCGGGAGGCATGGCAGGTTCTAGCCCTGGCCTGCCACCCAGCAGAGCCTCACAACAAGCCAGACCACCCTCCCCTCCTCCATGGGGCCCGCCATTTTCCACATCCGGACTTCCCTCTCATCACAACTCCACCCAGCAGACCAGACTATCACAGCCCGGATCATCCACAGCCACCCTGCAGCAGTTTTTCTTCAATCCGGACCAGGTATGCTGAACCAGAGACTCTCAGACATGGGGAAGAGCTGCTACTTGCTCTCCCCTGTGCCCAGCTGCTCATGAGGCGCCCGGGGAGGCATGGCGGGTTCTAGCCCTGGCCTGCCACCTAGCAGAGCCTCACAACAAGTCAGACCACCCTCCCCTCCTCAATGGAGCCAGCCATTTTCCACATCCGGACTTCTCTCTAGTCACAACTCCACCCAGAAGACCAGACTATTACAGCCCGACTCGCGGCCGCATGGTTCATCAATATATGCTTTATTTAGAGGTGACTACAACAGTATGCCACCTGCACGGCAAGCCTGGCAAGCTGCTCATGAAGTATTTTATATGCCAAATACCAGTAACATTTATATTAGGTCATTCTCGTGACCTAATATAATGGTTTGAGGCTCTTTATGTTTCTGGAGCAAGCGGATGCCTTTGGATTCTACTAGCATGAATCAGGACATATGGAGATATTACTGGTGCTTGCTCTAGCAAATAGATGATTAACAGGAAGATAGTGATAGTGATAGTAATAAACAATTACAAAAATGTTCATGTTTGGGTTTCAGCCATATAGTGTTCCAGCACCCATCCCTCTACCGGTATCCATTCCCACCCCAATGTCCCTGATTCCCACCCCTACCCTTGCCTGCCTCTATGGCAGGTTCTTTATCTCTTTTCTCTCTCTTTCTCCTTCTCTCATTCTCTCTTTCTCTATTCCTTCTCTTGCATATTGTGGATTGTATAATACATACACTTAGAGGTTATCATGAGTATCTTTTTGCCTGCATGTAATGCTCAGTTCTATGTGGGTAATAGCTTTTGATTTATTAGCACACGGTTCTCTTCTCCCTCATGTCCTTTTATGGGCAAAGTTCACATACCTGATCCTGAGCTATCACTCCTGACTCTCTCCCCTCCCACTCCCTTTGCCATATACTCACACAGATTTAGGACTATATCTGGTGGTGCTTGGGGGATTACTCCCAACTCTGTCCTCAGTTTCTCCCTCTGGTACTCAGAGGACAATATGCAATGCCAGGATAGAATTCGGTCGGTAATGTTCAAGGCAAGTACATTAACTTCTGTGGCAACTTTTTTGTTTTTCATCCATATTTCTTTTAGGTTTGGAACTATTTCAATTTATAGAAATTTGCGACAAACACTAGAACTGTTCCCTCTTGAAGAACATGAGAGAGTAATGTGAACTTGGTCTCCTACCACCAAATACTTTGGTGATTAATTCGTATGAACAGTTATACTTTTTAACATAAGCATGGTGTAGTTTCTAAAACTAGAAATTTAGCATTGATTTGTTTCTAACACAAATTTTGTAGATCCTTTCCAAGTACCTTCAATTTCCATAAATGTCCTTTATAACAAAAAAGTTCAATCTAGAATCATGTGTCACATTTAATTGCTATGTATTTTTAGTATGTTTCAATCAGTGTCAAATCCTCAGCCTTTTCTTTTCTTCCTTGACTCTGATGTCTTTGAACATCACAAACCAATTATTTTGCAGACTATCACTCACTTGGATGTGTTTGATATTTACTCAAGATCAGATTTAGATCACAGGTTTTTGGCAAAAGTATAAAATCAGGAATTTTGTGTTTTCTTATTGATCTCTATTAAGTAGTATACATTAAACCCCCTCTCTTTGTGATGTTAATTTTCATCATGTTTTTAGGTATATCTGTTAAGTTTCTTTACTGTAAACTTTCTCTTAATAAATTAAACATATGAAGTCGTTTTGAAGTCGAGAAAATATTCTATTCTCTATCAATCTGCACACTAATTTCAGCACCCACTAATAGTTAAAAAATTCATCATATTTTGGTGAGTAGTAATTTTCTATCTGGATCATTTTTTAAAATCCATTTACGAGTTTGCATTGTAGCATAAAAAGTAAATTCCTTCAGTTATTTATGAATATATAACTGAATGGACACAAAATTCAATGTATTATTATCTATTGTCATTGTTATTTATCTGTTATTAAGGTTATTTCAGTGTGAGGTCCTGATTGATTATTGAGTCCTTTATACAAGTTCACATTATTTTTTTTTTGTATTTTTAGTCTCTCACACACCAATATCATCAGGTTTATCTTGAACTTTAGCTACTACAGCCTAGAATTACCCACATCTCCAAGGATCCCTTTTTCATTTAGTGGAGAATACTTTTTGATTCTAGATACTGGATGTGGTCGTTGCTGGAGGTGTCACTGTTCCCAGATTTTTTTGTAGAGAGATCTATGATATATAGTTATAAATTACAATGCATACACATAAAAATTCTAGCAACCTTTACCTTCTAATTTACCTATGTTCCTACTTAATAGACATTGATTTCTTTCTATGAAGGATACAAATATTGATCCTTCTCACTAAATTGCCTTTGTATAAACAATTTAGGAAGGAAATAGATGAAGGAATAGAAAAAGACAGGAAAGAAGGAAAAATAAAATAAAGAATGAATGAAGATGGGAGACATGTAGGAAGTAATAAAGGAATAAAATAAAGAAGGAAAGAAATGGAAAGAAAGGAAAATGATGGGAAGGAAGGGAGGTGAGGAAGGATGTAAGAAAGGAGAGAAGGAAGGAAAGAAGGAAGGAAGAGGGAAGGAATGAAGAGGGAAGGAAGGAAGGAGGGAATAAAGGAGGGAAAGATTGATGGAAGGAAGGAGGGAAGGAGGGAAAGAAGGAAGGAGAGAAAGAAATAGGGAAGGAAGGAAGGAAGGAAGGAAGGAAGGAAGGAAGGAAGGAAGGAAGGAAGGAAGGAAGGAAGGAAGGAAGGAAGGAAGGAAGGAAGGAAGGAAGATCAGAAAAAGGGGGTGAAGTAAGGAGTAAAGAGGAAAACTCTCCTATTAGGGTCAAGATTTATTGTTTGTTTTCCATGAAACTAAGACATTGAAGAATTTATGGCAAAAGAATGTAAAGCTAAATTACTCAAATTCACATGCATAATGTATCAAAATCAAAATGACCATTAATACAATTTCTATCATCCATAGTCTATCCTATCCTTCCATGCATGTTCCTATTGCCAGGGCATGTCTAAAGAAAAAAAGTAATACATTTTATGACTCACTAACTTTGATCTTGTTGAATTTTATTTTGGATATACTTCTAAACTCTAATTTCTTTCCTGAAAATATGGCATTTCAGAATACACACAATAACTAATTTCTTTTTTCTTTCTTTCTTTCTTTCTTTCTTTCTTTCTTTCTTTCTTTCTTTCTTTCTTTCTTTCTTTCTTTCTTTCTTTCTTTCTTTCTTTCTTTCTTTCTTTCTTTCTTTTTCTTTCTTTCTTTCTTTCTTTCTTTCTTTCTTTCTTTCTTTCTTTCTTTCTTTCTTTCTTTCTTTCTTTCTTTCTGCTTTTTCGTCACACCAGGTAATGCTCAGGGGTTACTTCTGGCTCTGCACTCAGAAATTACTCCTGGTGGTGCTCAGGGAACCATAGAATGCCTGGGATTGAAGGGTTCACCGCTTGCAAGGCAAGCATCCTCCCCACTGTACTATCACTCCAGCCCCCAACAACTTTCAACTTTACTGTGAATACTGCCCTTCATAAAGCATGGTTTATTAACTTTATGCATGGTACAAAGTGTTAGAGCAGAAATTTTGAATGGGGCATATTTTATTTAATTTATGTTTGCATTTTGATCTTTTTAAACTATTTTTGTCTTTTTTAGGTCATATCCCGAGATGGTCAGGGGTTACTCCTGGCTCTGAACTCAAGAATTAGTCTTGGCAGTGCTTTGGAAAATGCACAAATGAAACTGATGTTATGGTTCCAAGTAGAACTAGTGTAGAATAAACTTCTTGTCTGTTCCCTGTTGCTTCCTACTAGCTGTCGCCAAACTTAGAGCATTTAGAAGTTAAAAAAGAAAACAAATTAGTTATTATCCACAACAGTTTGCCTCAGCAAAATATTTGAGAGGAGTTCTCAAAGAGGGAGAGGAGTTTTACTTTACAGAAAATTCCAACTTGGGAGAAATACCTAGACCAAGCATATTATTAAATACAAGTAGAGCTTTATAACTTAGTTAACTTCAAACTTCTACAATGACCAAAGTCAATAAAATGCCATCTTTGAGCAGGAAAAGCAATGAATGCAATAGAAGGGATTGAAAGATGATTTATGATTACAACTCTTAAAACAAACTTGATCAATGAAAGATTATGTATGTGCTATATCATTGACCTCATAGAAACAACCTAATTTTATAGATGAGGCAAACAGCTCTCAGAAAGGCAAATAACTTTTATTTAGAGTCAAATACATCTTTAAACAGAACAAGGATTTAAATTTATGTTTAGCTGTTATTATGAGCCTTGTCAATTTGGGCCATCCCCACAGAGATGAATGTGATTTGATTACTTCATCAAGTTTTTGAATAAGTTCTTGAGACAGAAATCCATGAGCCCCAAGTCCTTTAGAAGAGAAAAGGAGTTATCTTCCTGTGAACAGAAACAAGCAGTAAAACCTGATATAAATAAACATAATTTCTGAATTTTACTTAACAAGGCAATTTTCAACTACTTAGAAAATATAAATACATGATGCTAATATATTCTAATTTAAATCCTTTACATGCTATTTAAAACACATAAATAAAATACTTCTGCACCAACTAACTACATTCACCATTAAATTAGAAATATACAATATATTAACAAGAAACAACTGATCATTCACTTTAAATTAGACTTAAGTTTTCAGTTTCTTATGCTTTCCAGTATCTACCCCATGTTACTTTCCCCTTCCTTTCTGCCCTCCTTATTTTTTAATCTTTCTTCTCCTTTTCTTTTGCTTCCTGTCATATCTCCAGTACCTATTCCCATACAACTTAAGCATCATAATTTTTAAATTTTTTTTTAATCATCACCAATTTTAACATAAAGATATAGATATATCTTGAGGCACCCAGGAGGGAAAGTGTGTTCTAGTCCTGGCCTGCTCTCCCAGGAGAGCCTCGCAAGAAGCCAGAGGATCCCTACACCGTGAGGGCTGCCATTTTCAACCTCCGGACTCCACAACTCGTCAGAGCTCCACCCAGAAAAGGTGATCTTTCCCTGCTTCATCAATACGAGATGAAAGGCTACTACAAGATTATCCCACCTGCATAGCAGAGCCTGGTCATATTTGATATGACAAATACCAGTAACAATTATAGATCTCATTCCCATGAAGGAATGGTTTGAGGTTCTTCATGCTCCTGGAGCAAGCAGTTGCCCTTGGGCTACACTAGCTTGCGATGGGATGTATGAAGGTGTTACTGGTGCCCACTTGAGCAAATGAATGAACAATAGGAACACAAGTGAAGTGATACAAGAGATAGATATCTCTATCATTTTATTAGACAAAAGTGATGTTATAGTGAGTAGTCATTCAGGAAAATATAAGGTTGCTAAACATGCTTTAATATCCCAGGTAATTTTTTGTATAAGCAAAATCTCTCCTATTTCAAAACATAAGGCTTTATAGTTACGAAATTACATAACGTGGTGCATGTACCTGCTACACTATAGTAATGGAAAAATATGGAGTCCTCTCTCAAAAATATATACAATCTTTTCTACAATATCTATTATTCAATTCTAAATTTAAATCTGTCTTCCCTGTTGCCATATCTGATAAGTCTTGTGCTTAAGAATTGGCTTCTATCTTGATATTCCCTCATAGCCTTTAATTACACATGGTTATTTTTTACATTAGACTTTATTCTGTATTTAATCATTTTATAGAGTCAATGAACTGATTGAATCATTTTATTCATCTCATCAATTGAACAATATAAGTCCTCAGGCCAAACATATTATGAAAATTTCCCCAAATCACACTGTTATAGACAAAAAATAGTTGCCTAAATTTATCATTAGACTTTAATTACTTAACTGAAAGCTCCATGAGGACTAAAATTATGTTACATTCTTTTATTATTGTTCTTCCCTATGGGTAACAGCAGTGATAGGATCACCAAATGGTTGCTCAGTACTTACAGTCTAACTTTTGTTGATTTAAAATGCACAGATTTCCAGCTATGACTGTAGACAAGTCTTGCCTATGCTTGGTTCAAATTATAGGGATACTGTACTCCCAGAGATTCTGATTCTGAAAATCTGAAGTAGGTCCCAGATGTCTTTCTTTGTTCTATATGCTGATCTTAAGGAGTTAATCTTGATGATCCAGAAGTAGCACTTTGAAGGTACTGATAATAATATATTCCTTATTCTGAGTATATTCAGGGGAAGAGAGGGCGTCTATAATCTTGTATTGTAGCATGTTTTGGTGTCTAATAGGCTTTAGAACTGAAAAAAAATTCTTCATAATTACGTATGAAGTATGAAGGCTTTTTATGTTCCTGGAGCAAGCAGATGCGCTTGGGCTACACTAGCAGGTGACAGGACATATGGAGATATTACTGTTGCCCGCTTAAGCAAATAGATGAACAACAGGAAGACAAGTGATACAAGTAATACAAGTGATACTTACATAGCTTAATTTTGACCTTTGCCATAGCTTCTCTACAATTCCAGATGGAAATAGCTAGTAGCTGGTGTTTTTAGTAAGCCTTGGAAATGATTATTAAACTACTCTCCACCTTTTTCTTATTCCAGCAAAATAGTTACAATCTTTCTAAATCATTTTGCACAACCTGTTTCTCAAGTTATGTTTTTTTCCCCTGAAGTTAGCTAACTTTTCAAAATCAACAGACTACTATTATGCTTGGTCCTAAGAAGTACAAGAAAAGGGCATGAAATTTTTTAAGAGGTTGTACCATTTAAGTGATAGCATTTGAAAATATTCTGGTATAAAAGGTCTGTGCATAGCTCAGTTGAACTGTGGTATATGTAGTAGACAGAAATTCAATAGACTGCCACATGCAGGAACATCACATAGTTTCTATGACTAGGGCTATAGCAGGGCACCACAGAGTTCTAAGCCAATGTTTAACTGCCTTGTTAATTGGAGTAAATTGTCATTAAGTTATCTAAGTGTTTGCAAGTTAAACAGGAAATAGTCAATAAATATTTTAATAGGTTCTATGAAATCTAATCAATTCAGCCCAATGATTTTTGAAAAGTTTATTCTACAGACTTCAGAAGTTGGAAATATAGGAGGCTAATTTGATGGAAAGTAATAGAAAATCAGTGGAGCATCAATAGCATTTGGGATAAAATAAAAGCAAGATTATCTAACAAAGTCCAGTGTCACAGAGACACAGTTAGGATAAATCAGCAGGGAAATTCATGACTCATTGAGCCAAACTTCAAACAACAATCCTCCTCTTTCAGCAAACTAACCTGTAATTTTGTTGGGAGGCAGATTCATCTCAAATTTGAATTCCTTTCTTTGACCACACTGAGCCTGGGTTTCTCAGCATGATCTTCATCATACTGCCCAGCTGTTCTGTTTCTGCTCCTGTATTTCTATTGGAGTCTTTTGAAAGCCATTATATTTTACGCATGATGATTTAGACAAATCATGGCAAAGTAATACTCAATACCCAATGTTAGAAAAGAAATTGGTTTAAAGCTCTAGCAAGAGAACAAAGATTGATAAAGTATCATTACCAGCCAGAAATGTTAATAAATTATTCAGTAATAGCTAGTTCATTTATTGAGCATTATTAACTGATTGACCTTAGTACTAAGTCATGATGATGTCTAGCTCTGTTCTAATTTATGCAAAGAACTATCTCATTTAATAAGCATATACTATAATTATAGATTATAATTTTCCCAGTTACTGATGAGAAAGTGAAGAAGACGCAAATAAATGAGCTAACATTCCACAAAAACTTGTATCTCAAGTACACATCTGTTTTTATCAAAACAAATAATTCTGAATATCACTGTTTATAAAATTGGGTAGAGAGTGAACTATCATATGGAGAAAAAAGATAACGACAATTCCATCATGAAGTCTTTTTTATATTTTTTACAATTATTTATTTTTTTGACAATTACAAAAATGTTCATGTTTGGGTTTCAAGCCATACAGTGTTCCAACACCCATCCCTCCACCAGTGCCCATCTCCCACCACCAATGTCCCCGATACCTTCCCCCCACCCCCGCTAGCCTGCCTCCATGGCAGGTTCTCCATCTCTTTTCTCTATTTCTCTTTCTCTCTATCTTTCTCTCTTCCCTCTCTTACATGTTGTGGATTGTAATAGACTTTCGAAGTCTTAACTTATTGACTTAGTATCTAAGATCTTCAAAGGTCTGCCATCAAATCGTTCTCATAGCTGAGAGAGAAAGAGAGAGGTGAAAATTGTCACCATAGATGAAGGCTGGAGGACAGTTAGAGTCAGGGGACATTGGTCGTGGGAAGGGGACACTATGGAGGGATGGGTGCTGGAACACTGTATTACTGAAACCCAAATGTGAACACTTTTGTAACTGTATATCTCACATTGGTATAATAAAAAAATTTTTAAAATATTTTCTCATAGTTTATTTATTCTCTTCCTTTATCAGTCCCTCAGTTTCCTCAACCTTCCTAAAGAGGTCAGATAATAAAGATTGATCAATCAATGTTATGTGTGTGCATGTGTGGTAGCCACTGCTAACTTGCAGTCAATTTGTCTTGTCTATGTGGAACATTGAAGTGTTGGATAGAACCAAGTTAGAATCAA
Organism: Cryptotis parvus; assembly: GCA_021461705.1. Classification (NCBI taxonomy): domain Eukaryota; kingdom Metazoa; phylum Chordata; class Mammalia; order Eulipotyphla; family Soricidae; genus Cryptotis; species Cryptotis parvus. The sequence continues at coordinate 68,836 of JAJIBD010028632.1, forward strand.
AAACAGATTGTTGAACCAGGGATAAACAATGTGTTCTAAACTGAATGTTGTGCATGAGGAGAAATTGACATGCTCAAATCTAGATCTTATGGTAAAAAGTTAAGAGATCTAATTGTAAAAGGTTAAGGGTTCCTGATCCCTCAAATTCTCTCAACTCTAGAACCTGTGCTGTTTAGAAAGGGTGAGAGCAAAAGCCAGAATCAGGATGAAAAAGGATAAGAACTTTGTGAGATAGTGCAGAGCTTACCTTATAAGCCTTAGTCAAACTTGAATGAGAAATTGGGCTGTTTTAAAAAATAACTGAAGTATAAGGATTATTGCAATTAAGTCAAGGAAGGTTTTGTGTTTCACGAAAATTGGTAGTTCAAATGTTTTCTTATGCTGGTATGTCAAAAGTTACATATTTGTTTTATTTCTGCAATGGATTATTAAAATATCTTGTCTAAAACTTCTTCTGAGTTGAAATAATTGTACAAGAAACATTTTCAAGAAGTAATGATTTAGTTTAAAGACACGGGTTTCTAAAGTTGTAAAATTGGCTGCAAAACTTTTATCCTACCAGTGTTTTATTTAATCTCCTAAGACTTTTGGTAACTTAAATTTCTAAAGCTACTTAGCAAAGTAGCTAAGCAGAGCCTGGCAAGCTACCTCTGTCCTGTTTGATATGTCAAAAACCAGTAACAATTATAGACCTCATTCATTCCCATGACCTGAAGAAATGGTTTGAGTCTCTTCATGTTCCTGGAGCGTGCAAATGCCCTTGGGCTACACAGCACATGACAGGACGTGTGGAGATGGTATTGGTGCCCGCACAAGTAAATCGATGAACAAAGGGGAAGATAAGCGATACACGTGATGTTTTTTCTCTACAAATCCTTACATACATACTCCAAAGACAATAAAAAAGAGCCTTAGGTCACTCATCCTGCAAACCTTCCCACATGACCCACTTACCCTTGCACCAATAGTTCTTATAAAATTAGCCTGGTCAAATCTAACCTTTTCATAGTGAAGCATAAATTCCCCCCTTCTATTCATTTTCTAATTTGTGATCCAAGGAAACTATTTTTGAACTCCAAGACCACCACAAAATCAAAGATTTTTATCCTAGGTTTTGTTATTATGGTGTTATATAATATTTCATCACTCTTATGAATCAGTGATGATAAGAGCATGTACAATGTGCTAGAGATAACATCACATGCTCTCTAAAATCTTACATTGGTCTGAGGGTGTTGGCATTATAATTTCTGTTTTTCAGAGGAACTGAGATTCATAGGGAAAACTCAAGGTCATAAGTCTGATTTTACATCCTGATTTTCTAAGCCTAGAAAAAAAAATTCCAATGACCACATGATACTAATTTGTTAGTCTATAAACTTCTAGAAAACAATGTTTGACTCTTAATCCCATTTGATTCCTAACACATTTTACATAGTAATCATAATTCATAATATTAATCTTTTAAAAAATTTTATATGACTGGATATAAACTGAGTTAATTCTATACTAAAATATGTGCTTTCATGAAGTTACACACATGCTTCAAACCAAGCACCCTTTTGCCTCTCTTCATCAAGGATGAGAGTTTGTTTGTTCCTTTTAGTTTTGTTACTCTTTTATTCGATCTTTACTTTAAACTGGCTTTCATGTTCTTGATGCTGAACTGACAATCCCTTATTTCAGCTGTTTGACAGCTTGCACGCCCCTGCCTGCCAGCATCAATATTTACTAATGGACCCTTTCTCTTAAAGCTGTTTGCAATAAGAAAAGATAATGAAGAAATTACTTGACCTCAGACACACAGCAAGCAGGAATGATGGCCTCCTGTCATTGGGCCTCTTGCCATCTGTGTCCAAGCAAGGGGCAGAGCAGGGAAAGCATGGATTAGCTGAAAAAGAAGGAGAGTTCCAAGGAGAGATAAGGTTGATGTGGAGGAGAATTCAAAGGAGAGATAAGGTTGATGTTTCAGAATCATGAAGGAAATTAGCTTTTCTAAGCTGACTTTTAACATAGAGTATTTTACAAACATGATCCCATTAAATTCTCAAGACACTGTGCTGAGACAACTGTGGTGATCATTTTACTTTTAAATGGTTAAAAAACAAAGTCAAAGGACATGATAAAATGGATACGAATATATTAAATGAGAAGAGCTGAGAAGTTAGCAAAACTTAAAGCAAGGTACGCATATATATATGTGACTATGATGGGTGTGTGAAAAAGAGAAAAAGAAGGGGAATGAGGGAGAGAGGGAGAGAGAGTAAGAGAGAGAGAGAGAGAGAGAGGAATGCACAAGCAAACATGCTTGAAAAATTATCCATGTGGGAAAAACCCACAAGATTAATTATGGGGAAAAAATTATCACATTCTACATGGGAAAAATTCAGGAATCAATATTGATGTGTTAACTTTGAAAATGTAGTAATATAAATGACATATAATTTTGAGTTTAATGTTAGACACAAATCAAAAAAAATTGCATACATGATAAGAGTTTCATTTTCATTCTTTTTATTAACATTAAAATTAAAGCATGAGTCAAGAATTAGAGTGCAAACCTTTATCCTTTTTGAGTTCCATACTATTCCCAGGTTATAATAAAGCCTTAGCAAGGCTATTGTTTAAAATATATTATAATATTCTATTATTTAATAAGCAACGACCATAGACATAAAATGTGCCTACTGGCCAACTGTTTGTCTTCCTCAGAGAAGTATCTATTCATTTTCTCTCCCTATTAAAATATTATTTTTCATTGAATCAACATGAGATAGACTATTATAAAGCTTTTCACTATAGGCTTTCAGCCATACAATATTCCAATGCCCATGCCTCCACCTCCATGCCAGCTAGCCGGAAGAGAGATCCACGCCAGACCCACAGCTCTGTCTGTACGCAGTCACTCTGTGACCATGTGTTGGTCTTAGATAGTACTAGACTTTAGGATCAGGTCCTTCCCAGGGTCTTTCACATTTATACACTGTATACAGTTCTAGGCAGATTCCAGCTGATACCTGTCATCCCAGTAAGCCTACCAAGAAGCCAGAGCATCCCACACATCATGAGGTCAGTCATTCTCAACATCCAGACTCCACGGTTCCTTAGAGCTCCACCCAAGAGAAAACCTGATCCTTCCCTTTAAGTTTCATCAGTAAATCCTCGAGATGAGAGCCTTCTACTGAGAGTACACCACCTAAAGAGCAGAGCCTGGCAAGCTACCAATGTTTTATTTGATATGCCCAAAACCAGTAACAATTATGGACCTCATTCCCATGACCTGAAGGAATGGTTTGAGGCTCTTCCTGTCCCTGGAGCAAGCAGATGCCCTTGGCTACACTTGCTTGTGACAGGATGTATGGAGATGTTACTGGTGCCAGCTCAGCAAATCGATGAACAAAGGGAAGACAAGTGATGCCTCTACCAGTGTATATTTCTCACCGCCAACCTCCCCAGTTTCATTTCCACCACCCCCCCAACCCCGTTCTTTCTCTTTCTCTTCTTTTGTGCATTCTTGTTTGTAATAGAGGTTCTAAAAGTTCATCGTGTTTGTTCAGGGCATTCAGTGTTTTTTATCAGGAAAATACATCTGGAGAAGATTTCTTTTGGAGGTGAAATGGATGTGACTGCCAGGGCTTCCAGAAGTACAGTGAGGTGGGGGCGAGGTAGTCCATCCCAATTCCAAGAAAGCGTGGAGATTTTAGTCACAAATCAGGCATCCCTGAATTTCTAGCAAATTAATATCTCAGTGAGGTACTTTCTGAGACTGTGGGGCCTGACCTGGGGCGTGGTGACCATTTTTATTGGGCCTCTCCCCACTTTTTGATAAGATATTTTTGCAGATGTTGACTTTTGTGAGTACTTTATGTATTTTTGATTATCAAAACTTTTTATTTTTTTTGCTTTTTTGGGTCACACCGCTCAGGACTTACTCCTGGCTCTACACTCAGGAATTACTCCTGATGGTGTGCAGGGGACTATATAGGATGCCAGGGATCAAACTGATGTCAGTTGCATGCAAGGCAAACACCTTAACTCCCCCTATCACTCCAACTCATTGAGCTACCTAACAGCCCTCGATCTAAGAGTGTAAAATGTGATACTGAAGGTCTGGACTGCAGTTGCTACAAGTCTGTAACAAAATCAATGAAGAATGGACAAAGGAAAAATTTAAAAAAAGAAATACATGCAAATAGAGCCAGAATGTTGAAAGCCAGAATGTGGGGGGACTCCCCACTGGGGCGAGCTTTCCTTGCTCTCCTGTGCAGCCGTCTGAGGCAGTCGGGGGATGGCGGGTTCTAGCCCTGGCCCACCACCGCCAGAGCCTCACAACAAGCCAGCCCCCCCCCCCCCCCCCTCCTCCCTCCACAGGCACTGCCATTTTCCACTTTTGGACTTTCCCCGCAGAACCCCACCCAGCAGCCAGCCCTCACAGCGCCGAGCGGCCACGCGTTTCATCAATAAATGCTTTATTTGGAGGTGTTTAAAGAGTTTGCCCCCCAGCAGCCTGAAGCTTCTCGGTTGTATATGATTTGCCAAATTCCAGTAACATTATATTAGGTCATTCCCATGACCTAATATAATGGTTTGAGGCTCTTTATGTTCCTGTAGCAAGCCAATGCCCCTGGCTCTACTGGCATGAGACAGGACTATGGAGATATTACTGTGCCCGCTCTAGCAAATAGATGATCACGGGAAGATAGTGATCGATCGTGAGAGCCAGAATGTTCCTCTCATGGGGAGACCTGCTTTAGCCATGTAAGGCAATATTGATAGCAGCTCATAATTATATATATTTGTTTAAGGCATTTAATATGGTCTTTCATAAACTACAATGAGGCAATAATTTTGTGTTTTATTAAATTGGAAAATGTATTAAAGTAATATAAGCACAATATCTGAAACAAACTTCAGTCTTCAATAATATATGGGCAGGATGAATAAGTCATCCCATTTTTCATTCTTTCCTTTTCTCCCCTGATTTTGTATTGTGTGTTTCTTAGCCACTTTCTTTTCTTGGCTGCCAGTAACCATTCACCCTCTATTTCCTCACCCATTCTTTTTTGTTTTCTGTTTCCTTTCTTAGTTTTTGCAAAAGAAAAACCTTTAAAATGAAGATGAATTTAATATATATAAGAGTGATCACTTATTTGGATTGTATTATTTGTCAGACATTTAACAAAATTATTTTAGGTAAGTTAACTTTCACTTCACTTCACTTATATCACTTGTCTTCCCGTTGTTCATCAATTTGCTTAAGCGGGCACCAGTAACATCTCCATATGTCCTGTCACGTGCTAGTGTTGCCCAAGGGCATCTGCTCGCTCCAGGAACATGAAGAATCTCAAACCATTCAAGAAGCAATTATAGACCTCATTCCCACATTAACTTTGTGCTCCTATAAATCTTGTGAAGGGGATGCTATTGTATTCCTCTTTGGAACATTAGAAAATGTGGCACTTAAGTGTTAACTTGAAATTTGGGTTTGGAGCCAGTGACAGAGATGGTTTCAAACTGAAGGGTCTGAAACCCAGAAATATGGTCTTTAATCACTGTAGTGCACTGGCTCTCTGTAGTCACAGCAGCAGCAAATAATATATTATAAGGATCAAGTAATATAGGAATCTGTGTAGAGCTTTGGAGTTAAAGATTGAAATAGGATCTGATGGTTTTTGAATTTTCTTTGTTACTCCTGAACCAGATTTTTTTTTTAGAAAATTCACTTCAAATTATCAACCTGAAAATGGATGTGACTAGATGGAGACTCTGAACCACTCTGGCCTCCCTTGCTGTCACAGACAGCCTGACAGACACCATAGTTCTTGATGTGGGAATTATGGGAGAATCTTGAACCTGTCAGGAGGAGGCTTGACCAGGCTTTTGTCCTGTGTGTGAATGACAGCAACACTGTTTACATCTTTGCTGGATTTTCCATTGGAGGCAGCTAATTCTCAAAACTCTGGGCTGAATATCTGCTACCACTTCCCATTAAAACAGTGAAATGAAGAAAATGAGTTCAGGGTCAGAAAGAGCACATTGCTGAAATATTCACCTCTGAGTTGTTAGTCCTCCT
>JAJIBD010028633.1:0-33454 GCA_021461705.1 Cryptotis parvus
ACCTGTACAAGGAAAACTATAAAACCCTGTTTCAAGAAATAAAAGAGGACATGAGGAAATGGAAACACATTCCCTGCTCATGGCTTGGGAGAATCAACGTTGTCAAAATGGTAATAGTCCCTAGAACTTTAACAAATTCAGTGCGATCCCTATAAGAATACCCATGACATTCTTCAAAGGAATTGACCAATCTTCCTGAAATTTGTATGGAATAATAAACCCCCACGGATTACTTTAGCTAAAGCAATCCTTGGGAAAAAAAGAAGATGGGAGGCATCACCTTTCCCAATTTTAAACTGTACTACAAAGCAGTAGTAATTAAAACAGCATGGTATTGGAATAAAAACAGACCTGTGGACCTATGGAATAGAGTTGAATACCCTGACACCCATCCTCAAATGCATGATCATTTAATCTTTGACAAAGGAGCAAAAAGGACAAAATGGAGCAAGGGAAAGTCTCTTCAACAAGCGGTGCTGGGAAAACAGGGCAGCTATATGTAAAAAATGAATTTGGATTTACACCATGCACAAAAATCAGAACAAAATGGGTTAAAGATCTCAATATCAGATGTGAATCCATAAAGTGTGAAAGAATAAAAGTGAAAGAAGGCAGCACCCCCTCCCCAACCAGGGCAGGCCTACTCATGGAAAGTTACCAATTTAAGGCCTAAGAGACCTTTTCATCCTGTTATCTACAAAAGTAACCTTTTCATCCTGCTATCTACAAAAGGCCCAGAACAAATTCCTGTTAGAGGTTGGGAGACCCCCGCCAAGAACCTGCTATCTGGCCTGAATTGCATTCCTGCACATATGCATAGTCGTTGCTGACCTGCAATCCCGCATGTGTGCCTAGCCGCACCAAATATAGAAAGAAGTATTGAGTGTGACCTGATTGGTAGTTATGGTAACTTGTTGCAAAGTGATTGGCTGCTGTTGCAGGACACCTAAAAGCCTAGGCCTCTGCATCTGCCCTGGATTGCCTCCTGCAGGTCACTTCATAGATAGGGGGTAGTCTGAATGGGGCAGTCTTATCTGACCATGTATTCTGTACTGGCTGGTATAAATATTCTCTCATGCTACCACAATCATCGTGGGACTAGCTAGATCTTACCAGCATATTTCCCTGGACACGTTGGATCTCTAAGTAATTAGACCAGAGAGAAATGCTGTTTGCCTCCAAGCAAGCAAGCATGGCTCCCTGATAACTCAAAGGCAACTAAAATACAAAGCTACCGTGAAGTAGACGAGACTCTTGTGAAGGCTTGGAGAAATATTTAACTGGCATTAGTATTAGTCTTTGGTACAGAGACATGCGATCTCAGAAACCCCCTCTCACCCTATAAAGGCAATTCCAGGCAGATCTTGGCTCAAGTCATTAGGTGAGGTGCTGGGAGAAATTACCTGAAGGCATTTGATCCTTCCTGCCAGGGGAAGTTGCATTTAGCTTATAGCTTCTCCCAGCTCTGCTAGGAGGCTTTTAATTAGCTCTGGGTCCTTGTAAACAGCCCAATGAGCTCCTGAAGTTGCTACATTTCTATAGAGCTATTTTCCTGCTTTTATCTCTAGATAGCCCAGCCCAGAATGGGCTGGGCTGGGGAGTCTGGGCGGATTTAAGCTGCAAGAAAAAAAGAGGCCTCTCCTTTTTTCCCTTTTTGCCATTTTGGCTTCCCTTGGTGTTTTGCTTCTCCGTCCTCTCCATCTCTGTTGGGCCTCAACACGTGGTTGTAGCCATCTTGGCCTACACCTAGCTGGGGCCTAGCTGGGAATCAGAGTCCAGAGGTTTTCCCTGCTCTTGGATTGTATATTGGAACCTGTGATAGTAAAGCCCTTTTAAAACTGCATCGGATTCCTGAGTCTTCATCCATTCCCTGCCGGCTCGGAGGTAGAAGGGAACTTCGCTTCCCGGCACTATCGGGACCCCCGGTGGCGCTCCCGACAGGTTGCCTGTGCGCCAGACCTTGATGTAATGTTTTAAATCTATTGGATGGTTATGCGTGGGCTTCTCTGTAGCAGCAAATTATCTCTTAAAAGATCCCCCTGAAAGGGCTTTGGGCTCTGAGCCGCTGACTGTTTGTGGTCATGATCTGAGCCTGAGCATGTTCGAATAATAAAACCCTTGGTTTTGCAGAGGTCCGGTCCCTCAGAGTTTTCCTTGATAGGTGTGGTGTTCCGAGGCTCCCAGTCAGTCACCCCATCAGGTGGCTAACCCTTTCAAGTGCATCAAAGAAAATATAGGAAAAAAAAACCCTCCATGACATTGAAGCTAAATGCATCTTCAAAGATGAAACACCACTAAGTAGAAGGGAAGATAAACATATGGGACTGCATGAAACTAAAGAGCTTCTGCACCTCAAAAGAAACAGTGACCAAGATACAAAGAGAGTCTACAGAATAAGAAAGAATATTCACCCAATACCCATCTAATAAGAGATTAATATCCAGAATATATCAGGCACTGGTAGAACTTTATAAGAATAAAACAGCCAACCCCATCAAATAATGGGGAAAAAGAAATGAACAGAAACTTTGACAAGGAAGAAATTTGAATGGCCAAAAGGCATATGAAAATAATGCTCATCATCATCAATCATCAGAGAGATGCAAGTCAAAACAACAATGAGATATCATCTCACACCACAGAGACTGCCATGTATCCAAAAGAGCAAGAGCAACAAGTGCTGGCATGGATGCGGGGAAAGGGGATTCTCATCCATTGTTGGTGGGAATGTAGTCTGGTACAGCCTTTTTGGAAAACAATATGGATATTCCTCCAAAGACTGGACATTGAGCAAGAAACAGTGACCAAGCCATGCCACTCCTGAGAATATATCCTGGGAAGACAAAAAACACACAGTAGAAACACCATCTGCACCTTTATTTTCATAGCATCACTATTCACAATAGCCAGAATCTTGAAACAACCAGAGTGCCCGAGAACTGATGACTGGATAAAGAAACTTGGTACATCTGCACAATGGAATATTAAACTGTTAGGGAAAATGAAGTTATGAAATTGCCTATAAATGAATGGACATGGAGAGGATCGTGTTGAGTGATCCTCCTTAGTCAGAAGGAAAAAGGCAGATATATAATGACTGCATTTATTTGTATGACAGAAATATACACATGTATGTATATATACAATGATACCAATATTCAAGGTCAAGCAAAACATAGATCAAGAGGTCTATTGAAGGTGGAATCGACCACAAATGTGTGGGAGTCAGAGAAGGTAACAGTGTGCTAATAATTGGGGAAAGTGATAATACCAGCCTAGAACTGAGCATTGAAAACAGGCAAAAAGATATATATGATAACCTCTAAATGTATGTATTGCAATCCACAATGTGTAAGAGTAGAGAGAAAGAGAGAGAGAGAGAGAGAGAGAGAGAAAGAAAAGAAATAAAGAACCTGCCACAGAGGAAGACTAGGGGTGGGAGGGAGCAAATTGGGGACACTAGTGGTGGGAAATGGGCACTGGTGGAGGGATGGGTGCTGGAACACTGTATGGCTGAAACCCAACCATGAACATCTTTGTAATTGTATATCTCACGGTGGTATAATTTTTTTTAATTATGTACGCATACCTAAGTTCACTGCAGCACTAGTCTTAATAGTAAACTCTGGAAACAACCCAAATGCCTAACAGTAGATGAGTAGATGAGTGGATAGAGTTGTGGCATATGTGTGTACATATATATATATATATATATATATATATATATATATATATATATATACATATATATACACACACAATAGAATTTTTAAAAATTTAAATATAAGAACATCTAAAATCTTGCTTTTCACCATAACTAGAATGGAGCAGAGGGCATTATTCTTAGCAAAGTGAGTCAGAAGGAGAAAGAGAGATACCAGATAATATTACTCATATATGGAAAGAAAGAAACAAGACTAGGAAATAGACAACAACCAGTGGAAACAAATCCTGTAACAGTCAACACACCTGAGATTCTAGGACTGAAGGGATCTAAAAACAATTGAGGAGGAATGTTGGTACTCTGGGGATATGTGTGGTTCATTAGCATTGTTATACACCTAAACAGTAACATTAATATTACAGTAAATAATGCTAACACAATAAATAATTTTATTGAAAATAAAATGCATGCAAATATCATCTTTCCCAATAGAAACCTGTAAGCTAGAATAGAGAAGAATGCACACAACTAAAAGATTAAGACCTCCAGTGAAAAAATGTACTCTAATCCAGGGCCCGAGAGATAGTATAGGTTTTAAGATGCTTGTATTTCATGTGAGCAACCCCATTCCAGGCAGTTCAAGCTATGGTTTGATGACTGGTATTAATATGGTTCCCCGGAACTGACAGGACAGAACCCTGAATACAGAGCCAGCAGTAGTCCCTTGAGTACTGCCCCTGCGCACTGCAAAGTGTGGCCCCCATATTAACAAATAAACAAAAAAAATCTGGAGCCCCCAAAGTCCAACAACAGATGTGACAGATGAATGGATGAAGAATATACATAATGGAATATTATGCAGCTATAAGTAAAGATAAAAATATGAAGTTCACCTCAAGGTGATTACAATTGGATGATATTAAGCTAAACAAAAGAGAAAGACAAAATGAAGAAATAAACAGTAACAAACAATGACAAGTCTTTGACCTCTTGAGCACAGAGTCATGACAGGCCCTGAGCATTATTAGGTATGGCCTTCAAGCAAAATAAATTAAAAAATAAGTAAATATTTACTCAAACTGAAAAATTTCTTAGTTTCTCCCTAGCCAAACAGATCACCATGCTGAGAGACCTGATCATATGAACATATAGTTGTTCTAAGTTATTTAACAGGAAAAAATAAAATACTTTATTTAAAAAATAAAACCTTTCAGATGCTCCAAACACAATTTTCATTAAATCTTCTACTCTGAGTAGTCCAACTTATCTATCATCTGACATTCTCCCCCAAAAAATGTTGGTTCAATTTTAGTCCACAAATGGTGCACCTAGGGATTCCCAGAATGGAAATACTGAGAACTGATAGGGTTCAAAATGCAAATTTGTGTCTTTTAAAATCATATTAGAGAAGATTCCAGCATGAGAGGAGATGTCCTAATTGTAAATTGCAAATGAGAATAATAGTGCACTAATCACTGACACTGTCTTCCCGTTCATCATTGATCTGCTCGAGCGGGCACCAGTAACATCTCCATATGTTCTGTCTCATGCAAGTAGAGCCCAAGGTCACCTGCTTGCTCCAGGAATATAAAGAGCCTCAAACCATTCCATCAGGTCATTGGAATGAAGTCTATAATTGTTACTGGTATTTGGCAGTAATAAATAAATCAAATACGACACGGGTAGCTTGCCAGGCTCTGCCGTGCGGTAGCATACTCTTGTAGTCATCTCAAAATCCAGCATTTATTGATGAACCGCTGCGGCCTCATAGGGCCATGGGAGCCGGGCTGTGATAGGGTGGTCTGCAGGGTGGATTTCTGACGAGAGGGAAGTCTGGATGTGGAAAATGGAGGCCCTCATGGAGTCAGGGTCGTCTGGCTTGTTGTGAGGCTCTGGGCCGGATACCACAGCTAGATACCACGCTGAATAATAGCTTTAAGAAACCTCCACTAATACTATTCTGTAAACAAAGGATGGGATGGAGAAACTGGAGCAATCATCAATACATCAGCCTTGGGAAAGCGAGGCGCACCCACAACGTGTGCAGTGTTTTAAGTGCATTAAGTGGCGGTAGAGTCACACCACAGAGGACCTCTAGATGAAGCTGTAAGAAATGACAGCATAGTGGAGAGAGTAAGATACAAAATAAGGAAGCTAGCTGTGTTATGGGAGACACCCTGGCCAGGAAACCTGCCAGGACCTACACTGTCCTCAGTGTTTCTCCCAACTGCACTGGACCCACTATCTTCCCTGTCTCAGAGCATTATGGATAAACGTCGGTAATGGGTTTGCTCAGAGCAACGGCACTAGAAGAAATCCACCAGCCTTTAAGTATAGTTCCATTATGTGTCATACAGCGCCTCTAAGGCCTACACTGTAAATGGAGTTGGTGAACATGACCCAAAGAATGAGAAAAATCAGTGAAGAACACAGGTCAGGTTCTATGGCAACAGGTAACATTTCTTCCCAAAACATATAAAGCCATTTTAAAAGTATAAAGGAATCAACTTGTGTGTGAGAACCCCCTTCTCTGAGATAAAAAAGAAAGGGATGAAGAAAGTAGAAAGCAGGTAAACTGCCAAAGAAAAGGCAGCAAAGTGAAAAACATCAGAATTCCAGAGCTGACGATATCCTACTTTTCAAGAAATGAGAGATGATAAGAAAGAAATGCTACTACAGTGAAAGCTGACCAAACAATTCCTTACCCGGTGGCAAACAGAGAGAAAAGTGGGCATCTATAAGCACCAGTAATTATGCAGAGGGCAGAAATAAAGACGAAATTATGCTGACAGCGCAAGTGGTATAAGGAGAGTGTCGGAGTCCAGAAGCCACCTGAAGTGTCTACAATTTTGAATGAGCCAATAGCTTAGAACACATATCTAAACTGTCAAAAATTACCCTCAGAAATTGCAAAAGTCATTCAAGAAGTTAAACATTTATTATAAAACAAGCTTAGAAATGTAGGAGAAAGGTCACATCTGAAGCATGGAGAAGAGCTGAATCAGTTTGCTTCTGCACTGTGGAGAGTAAATATTTATTTGATCTGTCGCAGAAGGTCCAGATGCAAGAGGAGCTCTGGAACCTTCCTCAGGAAAGCAGGTTTTCCATCTCCCCACGTTTTTTGTCACAGATGTTGAGAAACTTGAAAGATCATTGTCTCGAAACAGATTCTCATGTCTCGAAACAGACAAGAGAATCCCTGAGCTCTACAGAGAGCTGCTTTGGAGCAGTGGGGGCAGAAAACAATTCCCTCTGAGTCTGTACTATACCCACCCTCTGAGTGTTAGTTCTTTGCTAACTCATCAGCTTTGAGTCCATGAGTCTGCGCAATGACAAGCAGTTGCTATTATCAGATGTTCTTGCAAAAAGCCCATAACAGATGATGCAATTCCTAAATCACCCCTGGCCCTCAGTGACAGAAGCAGCACATGTTTACAGCCAGGCGAACACATGATCTGCTAATTAGGCAATGCTCAAAGTAACACCCCACCCCAGCCTAAATGGTCAGTGCAGGTAAATGGGGGAGTTTCCTCGGGAAGGCAGGCTTTTGCATCTCCCCACCTTTTCTTGTCTTAGATGTTGAGAAACATGAACGATCACACAATCAAACAAGAGAAGTTCTGAGCTGTGCAGAGAGCTACTTTGGAGCCCAGAGGGTAGAAAACAGTTTCCCCTGAGTTTGTACTACATACTCACCCCTCTGAGTGTTCTTTGCACACCAGGAATGAGACCAGCAAGCATGAGTTTCCTTACAAACCTTTGACATATTATTAATGACACAGAATGATAAAGTAGAGAAAAAACAAAAAGAATATAAGTCTTCCTATCTTGGTTTAATTTACCTTTTTCTATTACTGATTTCCTTCCCCCATAACTCCATGGGCTAAGATAGATATGTTTGACAGGACCAAAATTTTCACTGGAAAAGAAAATGAGCTTCTTTTTTTTTAATTATTCCTTTGTATACATCTTTTACGTTAGAATTTGCTGAAGACATATAACTTCTCAGAATTACATGAAGTCTTACATGTCCTGTTCTCCTTGGAAAGAGTAAGCTGGAACATTTCACTTGATCACTTCATCACTTGACATCCCGTTATTCATCGATTTGCTCGAGGGGCGCCAGTAATGTTTCCATTTGACCCTATCACTTGCCAGTGTAGCCCAATGGCATCTGGTTGTTTTGGGAATATTAAGATCCTCAAACTGTTCATTCAGGGTCTTGATAAGGAAAAGCCAGAACATTTATGAGTGTCAAAATCACCCAGATTTGAAATCAGAGGGACCCCACGGGTGGCTTTTGCAAGGCAGGGAGGAAAGGAACAGTCACTTGCTCCTATCCTCCTCTGTCGCCCTGGGGACCAACTAGTAAGTCTACGACCAGTAAAGTCTGCGGGGACCCCTGCAGAGCATGAGCCAGAGCCTCCTCCTCCCCATTGCCAGCCCTACCTTGTGTCCACCAAGTCACACCTGACATAAGTTTGATCTCCTAGGCATAGCAATTGATCAGGCCCCACGTACTCGGGGTGGGGTGAGGAATTGTCAAGTAGGTGGTGTTAACACACTGTCCCTCCAGCAAAGCTCTTCTGTGAGGGGGAAGGAGGGTACCCAAAAAGACCCAGGTTAGGCCTAGGACTGACTTTCCTTCCCTGCCAGGAGCAAGGCTCAGATTGTCCCAGCTAATCCTGGGGTGGCAGAGGTGAATCAATGGAGAAAGTGGCAGATCCTTTCTTGAGGCTACTGCCTCTGTCCTCCCCACTTCACGTAAGTCACCCAGGGAGCCCCTCGGCATCACCAGGATGGCTTATGTGAGGTGGAAAGAAGAGAGGCAGCAGCCAGGGGAATAGAATATCTCTCTCTGTCTCTCTCTGTCTTTCTGTCTCTGACTCTCTCTGTCTCTGTCTCGGTCTGTATGTCTCCTTCTCTCTCTCTCTCTCTCTCTCTCTCTCTCTCTCTCTCTCTCTCTCTCTCTCTCTCTCTCCTGAGGTCAGGAGCAGCATGAACAGTGTGAACTGTCAGCACCTCCCCATAGGCAGCTGACAAACTGCACCAGAAACCACGTATTCCAATGCTCTGAAAGCTCCCACAGGTTCTCCGGGAATTTTCAGGGAACCATGGACTCAGGCTGGAGCGAGGAATTGCTCTTTTCAGGGGACAGGAAAATTTCTGCACAGGCTTTCAGATCCATGGCCTCTCCTCCTTGAAAAGAATTTCAGGGGGAGACATGGAATTAGGTTAATAAACATGTTTATTTTGGAAATAGTGGGAATAAAAGAGAGAGGGAATGTGTTCAAGAAAGAGAACAGAGACAACACAGGCTTCTGCAGAGGGAAGTAAAATGCAAGTACATAGCCCAGGTCGACAGACTAACAGCGAATTCACAAGATGGAGAATACATGCCATTAAAAAGGATACATGGACCAGAGTGATAGTCCAGCAGGTAGGGTGTTTGCCTTGCATGAGGCCGACCCAGGTTCTATCCCTGGCATCCCATATGGTCCCCTGAGCATGGCCAGGAGTAATTCTGGAGTGCACCCTGGAGTGCAGAGCCAGGAGTAACCCCTGAGCATCACCAGGTGTGACCCAAAAAGCAAAAAAAATAAAAAAGGATACATCACAGAGACACAGGCACACCTGAGAGTATGGGCACATCTCAGGCAGAGATGCAGTAGAAGATGCACTGAAAGTATGAGCTGAGTGCAGGGGTGCAGGTCCCTCTCTAAAGCGAAAATGTCCCTTTTCATTTATAGACAGTTTCCCCAAACTGTCCTCCAAACTCCATTGTTAGAGGCGGTTGCCAAGGCTAGACCTTGGAGTTGTTGACGTTTTGTTTTGTTTTTAATTTTTATTATACCACCATAATATTATACCACCATAATGATCACAGCCATGCTAGTCAGAGTTCCACAATACAGCCATCTATTTCAAGCCCAGGTATGCCTAATCCAGAGACTCATAGACACGGGGGTAGAGCTGCTACCGGCTCTCCCTGTGCCCAGCTGATCATGAGATGCCCAGGAGGGAAGGTGGGTTCTAGTCCTGGCCTGCCATACCAGCAGAGCCTTGCAAAAAGCCAGAGGAGCCCCCACACCATGAGGGCTGCCATTTTCAACATCTGGACTCCACAGCTCCTCAGAGAAAAGCTGATCTTTCCACGACCCTCGCACAAAGCAGCTGTGTGGTTCATCAATAAATACACGAGATGAGAGGCTACTACAAGAGTATCCCACCCACACGGCAGAGCCTGGCAAGCTACCCATGTAGTATTTGATATGTTGAAAACCAGTAACAATTATTGAGCTCATACCCATGACCTGAAGGAATGATTTGAGGCTCTTCATGTTCCTGGAGCGAGCAGTTGCCTTTGGGCTACACTAGCATGTGACAGGATTATGGAGATGTTACTGGTGCCCGCTCGAGCAAATCGATGAATAATGGGAAGACAAGTGATACAGGAAGTGATATACCACCATGAGATATACAATTACAAAGATGTTCATGCTTGGATTTCGGTCATACAGTGTTCCAGTACCCATCCCTCCACCAGTGCTCATTTCCCACCACCAATGGCCCCAAATTCCCTCCCCGACCCCAGTCTGCTTGTATAGCAGGCACTTTTCCTTTACCTCTCTCTCTCTTTCCCCTGTTCTTTCTCTCTTTCTCGCTATCTCTCTCCTCTTCTCTTACACATTGTGGCTTGCAGACATTTAAGGTTTATAATATAAATCCCTTTGGGTACATTCAATGCTCAGTTCTAGTCTGGTGTTACCATTTCCTACAATTAGTAGAACACTGATATATATTTATATACCATTAATGAATAAAGTCATTCCTTCTGATTGATTTCATTCAACATGATAATCTCCATGACCATCCATTTGCAGGTAAATTTCGTGACTTTGTTTTTTCTGACAGCTGCATAGTGTTCCATTGTGTAGATTATTTTTTATTGATATTCTTAGAGCTTCTTCTCCCAAGAGATCCAGGCCAGCTCTGGGCCAAGCACATTAAGGATTTTTTAAATTTTCTTCAATGGGTCTTTGTCTCAAAGGCCTAAATCAGCTTTTGTGCTGATTTCAATTTCACACAGTGTGTTTCCCAATATACATCACCAGTCATCCTGTCCCAACCTACCATTTCTACTCTAGCTCTCTGCCTGCAACAAATACAAGTTATACTGTGGTAGAGAAAGTACTCTACACTCGAAATGTTGCATACAAACATCAAGAAGATAAAATATTCTACTCCTTAGTAACTTTTGAAATCAAATCTTCTGGCTTCCTTGCAGCCAGCAATTAAAATGGAAGAGAACTGGTGCAGAAGTAGGAATGAGAGGGCTGGTAATGAATTTCACAGGAAATAAATAAGTTAAGAACTTGTCTATCCTGAAGTAGCCCAAAGGCATGAGGACCACAACTCTTTGAGATACAAATCCTGAGCTCTTCAGATATGCAAAAACTGGGGCATCATGTAGAGGCAACAGAGAAGCTTCAAGAGAATCTTAGGATCATGATAATATGAAAGGTCAACCAAAAGCCCAGGCTTGGTCCTGGTGACAGTGCCCTGTTTAAGTTTTATGTATGCAGCCAGCTCCAGGCAAGCTGTGCTTGGAAGAAGTTCGACTACAAAACTGACTTTGTAAAGATTCTGGGGCTCTTCCCCCCACCCCAGACATTGGCCTGCATCTCCCTCTGAGATGTGTACTCTGGCCTCCTCGTGGAGAAACTTGTGTTCCTCCTTGAACATGTATCTGTCTTTTCTCTACCCTCACATTTCTCGAAGTTAATTTCTTTAAATAAAAGTATTTGGGGCTTGGGGTCAGAGTGATAGCACAGCAGGTAGGGCGTTTGCCTTGCTCGTGGCCCACCCCCGATTTGAACCCCAGCATTCCACATCATCTCCCGAGCACCTCCAGGAGTAACCACTGAGCATCGCCGGGTGTGACCCAAAAAGCAAAAAAACAAAGGATTTGGGGGCTCTAGGGATAATATAGCCGGTGTGGTGGTTGTTGTGTACACTGCTGACTTGAGTTTGATTCCTGGCACTGCATATGCCTTCTCTCCACCCAACAAAAGCTGCTAGGAGTGATCCCAGAGCATAGTGCCTGGAGCAAACCCTGAGCACAGAGCCAGGAGTAATCTCTGAGAGCTGCTGGGCACAGCCCCAAAACAAAAATAAGTAAGCTATTAAATAAATTAAACTATTTTACTTCACTATTATGTCTCCTGAAATTCTTTACTGTGAGTCAAAGCAATTTTCCCGGGGTGTCTGTGCTATCTCTTGAAAAGAGCAATTCCTCGCTCCAGTCTGAGTGCACAGTTCCCTGAGAAATTGGGTGGTGGAAACTGCTCCTGCATTGTGCAAAATGCAAAGCCCTGTGGGCTTCAGGCACAGCTTTATGGTGGCCTCATGGGGCTGATAGGATGTGAGTGTTTCATGGACCACATAGTGGACTTCTGTTGCAGGACACCTAAAAGCCTAAAGCCTCTGCATCTGCCCTGGATTGCCTCCTTGCAAATCACTTCGTAGATAAGGGGGTAGTTTAAATGTGGCAGTTTATCCGACCATGTAGTCTGTACTGGCTAGTATAAATATTCTCTCATGCTACCACAATCATTATGGGACTAGCTAGATCTTACCAGCATATTTGCCTGGCCACGTTGGATCTCTAAGTAATTAGACCAGAGAGAAATGCTGTTTGCCTCCAAGCAAGCAAGCATGGCTCCCTGATAACTCAAAGACAACTAAAATACAAAACTACCATGAAGTAGAGGGAGACTCTTGTGAAAGCTTGGAGAAATATTTAACTGGCATTAGTATTAGTCTTTGGTACAGAGACATGCCATCTCAGAAACCCCCTTCTCTACCCTATAAAGGCATTTCCAGGCAGATCTTGGCTCAAAATGTTAGCATATAATAGGGCCTAGGTGAGGTGCTGGGAGAAATTACCTAAGGGCATTTGACCCTCCCTGCTTCCCATAATAGTGGGAGGTCTGAGTTGCAGGGGTATAAAACCAGACTGCTTCCTCTCTCTAACTCTCTCTCTCTCTCTCTATCTATCTATCTATCTATCTATCTATCTATCTATCTCTATCTCTCTCTTTGGGCTTTCTTTTGGGGCTTGCACGCTTCTTGGAGTCTTGTCTTTGTCTCCTCTTTACAGGGCCTTAACACGTGGTGGCTGCCATCTTGGCCTACCCGTGGCTGGGGTTCTAGCCGGGACTCCTAAGCACAGGGTTTTTCCTATTGCTGATTTGTATGCCTGAACCTGTGAAAATTAAAGCCTTTTAAAACTGCATCGGATTCCTGAGTCTTCATCCATTCCCGCCAGCTCGGTGGTAGAAGGGAACTCACTTCCCAGCACTGTCGGGGACCCCGTGGCATCCCTGACAGATTTCACCAGGCCCAACCCACACCAAGTGTTTCCTTGGTGGGTCAGACAGAAGGATGATGGCATTCTTCTCTCGAGCTGCCTACCCTGCTACCCATTTCACCCAAGTACCTGGGGAGACAGGAAGTTGTCAGGTGAATGCAGCAAAATTCTGAGCAATCAGGGAAATTTCTCCCCACCTGCAACATAATTCGTACACCAGCAATGAAATCTCTGTAATTTCACCTGATGTCTGTTCTAGGCAGTCAGCGAGGTGCAAAGTTTGAATCAAGAATTCTATTTTTATGTTTTTATTTATTTATTTTTAACAATTACTAAAATGTTCATGTTTTGGTTTCGGCAATACAGTGTTCCAGAACCCATCCCTCCACCAGTGCCCATTTCCCACCACCACTGTCCCCAATTCCCTTCCCCCTCCCCTAGCCTGCCTCCATGGCAGGTTCTCCATCTCTTTTCTCTCTTTCTCTTTCTCTCTCTTTTTCTTTCTTCTCTCTCTTACATATTGTGGATTGTAATACATATATTTAGAGGTTATCATATGTATCTTTTTGCCTGTATTTAATTCTAAGTTCTATGTGGTAATAGACTTTCAACAATTATTGGCACACTGTTCCATTCTCTGTCTTACCTAACCTCTGCTCCCACACGTTTGTGATAATTTCCAACTTTGGCAAGACTTCCTGATCCACGTTTCGCCTGACCTTGGATATTGGTATCATTATATATATATATATATATATATATATATATATATATATGTCATGCAAATAAATGCAGTCATTCTATATCTGTCTCTCTCCTTCAGGCTAATTTCACTCAACATGATCCTCTCCATGTCCATCCATTTATAGGCAAATTTCATAATTTCATTTTTCCTTACAGCTGCATAGTATTCCATTGTGTAGAACTACCATAGATTCTTTATCCAGTCATCGATTCTCGGGCACTCTGGTTGTTTCCAGATTCTGGCTATTGTGAATAATGCTGCTATGAACATAAAAGTAGGGATAGTGTTTCTGCTGCGTATTTTTGGCTTCCCAGGGTATATTCCCAGGAGTGGTATGGCTGGGTCAAATGGGAGTTCAATTTCTAGTCTTTGGAGGAATGTCCATATAGTTTTCCAAAAAGGCTGTATTAGTCAACATTCCCACCAACAATGGATGAGAGTCCCCTTTCCCATGCATCCACGCAAGCACTTGTTGTTTGTTCTTGCTCTTTTGGATATGTGCCAGTCTCTGTGGTGTAAAATGACATCTCATTGTTGTTTTGATTTGCATCTCTCTAATGACTAATGATGATGAGCATTTTTTCATATGTCTTTTGACCGTTCAAACTTCTTCCTTGTTGAAGTTTCTGTTCATTTATTCTCCCCATTTTTTGATGGGGTTGGCTGTTTTCTTCTTGTAAAGCACTACCAGTGCCTGATATATCCTGGATATTAACCCCTTATCAGATGGGTATTGGGTGAATATTCTTTCCCATTCTGTGGACTGTCTTTGTATCTTGGTCATTGTTTCTTTTGAGGTGCAGAAGCTTTTTTAGCTTCATGTAGTCCCATATGTTTATGTTTTTTTCTCCTAGTTGTTTTGTTAGTGCTGTTTCTTCTTTGAAGATGTCCTTAGAATCAATGATGTGGAGGGTTATTCCAATATTTTGTTCGATGTACTTTATGGATTCAAGTCTGATATTGAGATCTTTAATCCATTTTGATCTGGTTTTTGTGCATGGTGTTAGAGGTCCAAGTTCATTTTTTTTTACATGTAGCTGCCCAGTTTTTCCAGCACCACTTGTTGAAAAGGCTTTACTTGCTCCATTTTGTACTTTTTACTTCTTTAATCAAAGATTAATTGTTCATGTATTTGAGGTTGGTTGTCAGGATACTCAACTCTATTCCATAGGTCCACAGGGCTATTTTTATTCCAATAACATACTGCTTTAATTACCACTGCTTTGTAGTAGAGTTTGAGGTTGGGAAAGATGATGCCTCCAATCTTCTTTTTCCCAAGGATTGCTTTAGCTATCTGTGGGGAATTATTATTCCATACAAATTTCAGAAGTGTTTGGTCAATTTCTTTAAAGAATGTCATGGGTATCCTTATAGGGGTGGCATTGAATCTGTATAAAGCAATAGGGAGTATTACCATTTTGACAACATTGATTCTCCCAATCCATGAGCAGGGAATGTGTTTCCACTTCCTTATGTCCTCTTTTATTTCTTGAAGTAACATTTTGTAGTTCTCTTTGTAGAGGCCCTTTATGTTCTTCGTCAAACTGATTCCTAGGAATTTAATTTTCTGTGGCACAATTGTGAATGGAATCGTGTTCTTAATATCCTTTTCCTCTCTTTCGTTTTTTTGTATATAGGAAAGCCACCGACTTTTGGGTATTGATTTTGTACCCTGCTACTCTACTATAAGCGTCTATTGCTTCTAGGAGTTTTTTTGGTAAAGAGTTTAGGGTATAATAGTATAATATAATAGTATAATATATTTTAGATATAATATCATGTCATCTGCGAATAGTGATAGCTTGACTTCCTTGCCTATCTGGATGCCCTTTTTAATATTTTATTATACCACCATGAGATATACAGTTACAAAGATGTTCATAAGATGTTCATATATGGGTTTCAGTCATACAGTGTTCCTGCACCCATCCCTCCACCAGTGCCCATTTCCCACCACCAATGTACCCGATTCCCTCCCCCCCCTAGCCTGCCTCTGTGGCAGGTTCTTAATTTCTTTCCCTTTCTCTCTTTCTCTTTTCCTTCCATTCCACATTGTGGATTACAATACATACATTTAGAGGTCATCATGTGTATCTTTTTTGCCTGTATTCAATGCTCAGTTCTAGGTTGGTATCAGCACTTTCGACAATTGTTAGCACACTGTTCCATTCTCTGTCTTGTATAGCCTCTGACTCCCACACGTTTGTGATAATTTCCACCTTTGATAAGACCTCCTATTCCCTGTTTCGCCTGACCTTGGATATTGCTATCATAATATCTATTATTGTAAAACTGTCTTCCCATTGTTCATCAATTTGCTCGAGGGGGCACCAGTAATATATCCGTATGTCCTGTCGCAAGCAGGTGTAGCCTAAGGGCATCTGCTTGCTCCAGGGACAGGAAGAGCCTCAAACCATTCTTCAGGTCATGGAATTGAGGTCCATAATTGTTACTCGTTTTTGGCATAGCAAATAAAACATGGGTAGCTTGCCAGGCTCTGACGTAGTTTATAAATAAAGTTTAAAAAATATTTAAAAAGGGCCAGGAGTGATAGCACAGCAGGTAGGGTGCTTGCCTTGCATGCGGCTGACCTGGGTTCAATTCCCTGCATCCAATATGGTCCTGAATGCAGAGCCAGGAATAACCCCTGAGCATTGCCGGGTGTGACCCAAGAAGAAAAAAAAATTGAAAAAATAAAATGGTGGCCTACAGTGACTGCAGCTAGAGTGCGGCCAGGGATGGCCGGGACCCGCATGGGGGAGGGGGTCCACACACAAGGCTCACACAGGACAGCTAGGCCATACCCAGCCCCCCAAACCTGAGAAGCTCAGTGAGGTGACATTTATTCTCTAAATAAACTAGGATGGGCAGGTGGGGGAGGTTTGGGTAGAGGGTATGAATTAGGGAGCTCTTAGACCAGATCTGGGCCAGCGGCGCCTGAACAAATACCATTATTCCATTTTATTTATTTGGTTTTGGTGCCACCCTTCCGTGCTTTGGGCTTACGTCCTGCTCTGCATAATATGTATATATATGTACATACATATATGTACATATATATTTATTTCATGCAAATAAATGCAGTCATTCTATATCTGTCTCTCTCTATTTTGGGCGAATTTCACTCAACATGATCCTCTCCATGTCCATCCATTTATAGACAAATTTCATAACATCATTTTTTCTGACAGCTGCATAGTATTCCATTGTGTAGATATACCAAAGTTTCTTTATCCAGTCACCGATTCTCAGACACTCTGGTTGTTTCCAGATTCTGGCTATTGTGAATAATGCTGCCATGAAAATAAATGTAGGGATAGTGTTTCCGCTGCTTATTTTGGCTTCCCAGGGTATATTCCCAGGAGTGGTATGGCTGGGTCAAATGGGAGCTCAATTTCTAGACTTTGGAGGAATGTCCATATTGTTTTCCAAAAAAGGCTATACTAGTCGACATTCCCACCAACAATGGATGAGAGTTCCTTTTTCCCTGCATCCACACCAGCATTTGTTGTTCTTGTTCTTCAGGATATGTGCCAGTCTCTGTGGTATGAGATGATATCTCTTTGTTGTTTTGATTTGCATCTCTCTGATGACTAATGATGGTGAGCATTTTTTCATACATCTTTTGGCCATTCGAATTTCCTCTTTGTCAAAGTTTCTGTTCATTTATTCTCCCCATTTTTTGATGGGGTTGGCTGTTTTCTTCTTGTAAAGTTCTACCAGTGCTTGATATATCCCGG
Organism: Cryptotis parvus; assembly: GCA_021461705.1. Classification (NCBI taxonomy): domain Eukaryota; kingdom Metazoa; phylum Chordata; class Mammalia; order Eulipotyphla; family Soricidae; genus Cryptotis; species Cryptotis parvus. The sequence goes on from JAJIBD010028633.1 coordinate 17,523, forward strand.
ATATTAACCCCTTATCAGATGGGTATTGGGTGAATATTCTTTCCCATTCTGTGGACTGTCTTTGTATCTTGGTCATTTTTTCTTTTGAGGTGCAGAAGCTTTTTAGATTCATGTAGTCCCATAATATAATCTTTTCTTTTTAGTTTTGTTAGAGGTGTTTCTTCTTTTGAAGATGTCCTTAGAATCAATGATGTGGAGGGTTATTCCTATGTTTTCTTCAATGTACTTTATGGATTCAGGTTTGATATTGAGATCTTTAATCCATTTTGATCTGGTTTTTGTGCATGGTGTTAGACAGAAGTCGAAGTTCATTTTTTACATGAAGCTGCCCAGTTTTTCCCAGCACCACTTGTTGAAGAGGCTTTCCTTGCTCCATTTCATACTTTTTGCTCAATTATCGAAGATTAATTGTTCATGTATTTGAGGTTAGTTGTCAGGATACTCAACTTTATTCCATAGGTCCACAGGTCTGTTTTTATTCCAATACCATACTGTTTTAATTACCTCTGCCTTGTAGTAGAGTTTGAAGTTGGGAAGGTGATGCCTCCCACCTTCTTTTTCCCAAGGATTGCTTTAGCTATCCATGCGGGTTTATTTTTCATACAATTTTCAGAAGTGTTTGGTCAATTTTTTTTAAAGAATGTCATGGGTATCCTTATAGGGATGGCATTGAATCTGTATAAAGCTCTAGGGTGTATTACCATTTTGACAACGTTGATTCTCCTGATCCATGAACAGGGAATGTGTTTCCACTTCCTGTGTCCTCTTTTATTTCTTGAAGTAATGTAATCTAAAGAAATCTTTGATCAAGAATGTGGAAGGTAAGTCTACAGCTGAATCTCAACAAACTATGTTCATGAGAAATGAACTAGATCCAGAGGCCCCATTCACTGTTAATGGAACAAACATCTCTGAATGCAACAGTTATATATACCTAGGTCGAGAAGTCAACATGATGAACGACCTGAAACCTGAGTTGTGCAGGAGGAAAAGAGCAGTAAGGACTGCCTTCAAAAACATCGAAACAATAGTCAAAAGATCAAAGAAACTCCAGCTACGGGCACACCTCTTTGACTCCACCATTCTCCCTGCATTGACATATGCCTCAGAGACCTGGGCCTTAGGTAAGCAGGGATAAGAATGCCATTTGGGTCTCTCAAAGAGGAATTGAAAGAGCCATGCTGAGAATATCACGCCTCATTCAAGTGAAAGAGGGACTCGAATTCCGACCTCCGTCGCTATTCTAAAATCAAGGACGCTACTATAAGGATACCCATGACATTCTTCAAAGAAATTGACCAAACACTCCTGAAATTTGTATGGAACAATAAACCCCCCACGGATAGCTAAAGCTATCCTCAGGAAAAAAAGAAGATGGGAGGCATCACCTTTCCCAACTTCAAACTGTACTACAAGGCAGTAGTAATTAAAACAGCTGGTATTGGAATAAAAACAGACCTGTGGACCTATGGAATAGAATTAAATATCCTGACATCCAACCTCAAACACATGATCATTTAATCTTTGATAAAGGTGCAAAAGAGTTCAAAATGGAGTAAGAAAAGCCTCTTCAACAAGTGGTGTTGGGAAAACTGGGCAGCTACGTGTAAAAAAATGAATTTGGACCTGTGTCTAACACCATGTACCAAAAATCAGATCAAAATGGATTAAAGATCTCAATATCAGACTTGAATCCATAAAGTACATTGAAGAAAATATAAGAAAAACCCTCCACGACATTGAAGCTAAAGGCATCTTCAAAAGGTGAACCATCACTAACAAAGCAACTAGAAGAAAAGATAAACATATGGGACTACATGAAACTGAAAAGCTTCTGCACCTCAAAAGAAACAGTGACTAAGATACAAAGGCAGTCCGCAGAATGGGAAAGAATATTCACCCAATACCCATCTGATAAGGGGTTAATATCCAGGATATATCAGGCACTGGTAAAACTTTACAAGAAGAAAACAGCCAACCCCATCAAAAAATGGGGGGAAGAAATGAACAGAAACTTCAACAAGGAAGAAATTCGAATGGCCAAAAAATATATGAAAAAATGCTCATCATCAATAATCATCAGGGAGATGCAAATCAAAACAGCAATGAGATATCATTTTACACCACAGAGACTGGCACATATTCATAAGAGCAACAACAACAAGTGCTGGCGTGGATGTGGGGAAAAGGGGACACTCATCCATTGTTGGTGGGAATGCTGGCTGGTACAACCTTTCTGGAAAACAATATGGACATTCCTCCAAAGACTAGAAATTGAACTCCCATTTGACCCAGCCATACCACTCTTGGGAATCTACTCTGGGAAGACAAAATACGCAGCAGAAACGCCATCCCTACTTTTATGTTCATAGTAGCATTATTCACAATAGCCAGAATCTGGAAACAACCAGAGTGCCTGAGAACCGATCACTGGATAAAGAAACTTTGGTACATCTACACAATGGAATACTATGCAGCTGTTTGGAAAAATGAAGTTATGAAATTTGCCTATAAATGGATGGACATGGAGAAGATCATGTTGAGTGAAATTAGCCAGAAGGAGAGAGACAGATACAGAATGACTGCATTTATTTGCATGACATAAATATATATGTATATATTATGATACCAATATCCAAGGTCAAGTGAACACACGACAACCCTTTAATATATGTTCTGTAATCCACAATCTGGAAGGGAGGGAAAAGAGAAAGAGAGAGAGAGAAAGGGAAAAAAAATAAAGAACCTTCCATGGAGGCGGGCTGGAGAAGGGGAGGGAACTGGGGACATTGGTGGTGGGAGATGGGCACTGGTGGAGGGAAGGGTGCTGGAACACTGTATGACCGAAACCCAAGTGTGAACATAACTGTAACTGTATATCTCACGGTGTTAAAATAAAACTTATTAAAAAATAAATAAAATAAAATCAAGGATGCTGTCTCATCTTCCAGAACATCGAAAATCAGATGGGCTTGTCATATAATGCGATCTGGAGATGACCGTTGGACTAAGAGCCGTTACAGATTGGATCCCACAGGATGCCAAAAGATCGCGTGGCCGCCCACCTGCAAGATGGTCAGTCTTCCTTATCAGGACCCTAAACAAACAGTTCAAAGCTCTTAATATCCCCGAAACAGACACCATTGGGCTACACTGTCATGTGATAGGGTCAAATGGAAACATTACTGGTGCCCGCTCAAGCAAATTGATGAATAACGGGATATCAAGTGATCAAGTGAATGTTTTGTAGTTCTCTTTGTAGAGGTCCTTTACGTTCTTCATCATATTGATTCCTAGGTATTTAATTTTCTGTGGCACAGTTGTGAATGGGATCGTGTTCTTAATATCCCTTTCCTCTCTTTCGTTTTTTGAATATAGGAAAGCCACCGACTTCTGGGTATTGATTTTGTACCCTGCTACTCTACCATAAGCGTCTATTGATTCTAGGAGTTTTTTGGTAGAGAGTTTAGAGTTCTCTAGGTATAATATCATATCATCTGCGAATAGTGATAGCTTGACTTCTTCCTTGCCTATCTGGATGCCCTTAATGTCCTTTTCTTCTCTGATTGCTATGGCAAGTACTTTTGGTACTACATTGAATAAAAGAGGTGAGAGGGGGCAACCTTGTCTTGTCCCTGATCTTAGGGGAAAGCTTTCAATTTTCCCCATTGAGCATGATACTTGCTGTGGGCTTTTGGTAGATGGCTGTGTCTATCTTGAGGAAGGTTCCTTCAATTTCCATTTTTTGAGGGTTTTAATCATGAAAGGGTGCTGGATGTTGTCAAATGCTTTGTCTGCACCTATTGATATGATCATATGGTTTTTATTTTTTCTCTTATTTTATGATGCATTATGTAGATTGACCTGCGAATGTTGAACCATCCTTGCATTCCCGGGATGAATCCTACTTGGTCATGATGTATAATCTTTTTGATGAGTCTTTGGATTCTGTTTGATAGTATTATTAGAAGATCTTAGCATCTGTGTTCATTAGGGAGATCTGTCTATAGTTTTCTTTCATTGTGTTATCTCTCTCCTGCTTTGGGTATGAGGGTGATCTGTGCCTCGTAGAAGCTGTTTGGGAGTGTTTCTGTTTCTCCTATTTCCTGGAAGAGCTTGAAAAGGACTGGGAGTAGGTCCTCCTTAAAGGTTTGGTAGAATTCACTAGAGAATCCATCTGGACCTGGGCTTTTGTGTTTGGGCAGATTTTAATTACTGTTTCAATTTCTTCGATGGTGATAGGCTTATTCAGGTACTGCAGGTCTTCTTGTTTCAGCCTGCAGTAAGAGGGAGGTTATAGGACTTCAGGAATTTATCCATTTCTTCTAAATTCTCATGTTTCATGGCATACAGACTCTCGAAGTAATCTCTGATGATCCTTTGGATTTCTGTGGTGTTTGTTGTGATGTTCCCCCTTTTCATTCCTGATTCTGTTTATTTGGGTTCTCTCTTTCCCTGTCCTTAAAATCTTGCCAGTGGTTTGTCGATCTTGTTTATTTTTTCGAAGAACCAGCAATCCAAACAATCTTTTGGATTGTTTTTTGGGTTTCCAGCTCATTGATTTCCTCTCTAAGTTTTATTATTTCCTTCTTTTTGCCTGGGTCGGGCTCCTTTTTGTTTGTCTTTTTCTAATATTTTGAACTGTAAAGTCAGGTTATTTATGTAGGCCCTTTCTTCTTTCCTGATGAATGCTTGCAGAGCTATGATCTTTCCTCTTAACATTGCTTTTGCTGTGTCCCACAAGTTCTGATAATTGGTGTCTTCATTTTCTTTTGTTTCCAGGAACCTTTGGATTTCCTGTTTGATTTCTTCTGTGACCCACTGGTTGTTCAGCAGTGAGTAGTTCAGTTTCCAGGTGTTTAGTTTAACTCCCTGTTTCTGTTTGTGGTTAACTTCCATTTTCTGTGCATCATGGTCTGTAAAAATAGTTGACACAATTTCTATCTTTTTATTTTATTGAGGTATGTTTCATGGCTCAGCATGTAGTCTATCTTGGAGAATGTTCCATGTGCACTGGAAAGTGTATTCAGCTTTTTGGGATGAAAACCCCTGTATATATCAACCAGCCCTCTATCTTCCATTTCTTCCTTCAGGGCCAGTATTTCCTTGGTGAGTTTCATTCTTGTCGATCTATCAAGAGTTGATAAAGCAGTGGTGAAGTCTCCGACTACAATTGTGTTGCTGTCAATGTCTCTTTGAAGTCTATTAGCAGTTATTTTAAGTATTTTGCTGGCCCCTTGTTGGGTGCATATATGTTTAGGAGTGTAATTTCTTCCTGGTATACACATCCCTTAATTATTAATAAATGGCCTTCACTGTCCCGTCTAACCTTTTTTAGTTTGAAGTCTATGTTGTCAGATACTAGTATGGCCAAACCAGCCTTTTTGGAGGAGTTTTTGCATGGAGAATTGTCTTCAAGCCTTTGACTTTTAGTCTGTGTTTGCTCTGATTGTTCAGATGTGTTTCTTGTAGGCAGCAGAATATTGGATTCAGTTTTTAATCCATTTTGCCACTCTGTGTCTCTTTATTGACACATTGAGAGAGATTACTGTCATAGGATTTTGTGGCATTATTTAGTAAGTTTGTTCCATATTTAGAGTTTGTCTTATCTTACAGCAGCTTCTTCAGTACTGTTTTTTAAAGTTGGTTTTGAGTCTATGAAGTTCTTAAGCTGTTGCTTATCTATGAAGTTGTGTACCTTCCCTTCAAATATGAATGTGAGTCTGGCCAGGTAAAGAATTCTTGGTGAGGCCTTCATTTCATCGAGTCTTTTCACGATATCCCACCATTGTCTTCTGGCTTGGAGTGTTTCCTCTGAAAAATCGGCTGTAAATCTTAAGTATTTTTCTTTGTATGTGATTTCCTTCTTTGATCTTGCAGCTTTCAGTATTTTATCTCTATGGGTCTTGTAATTTTTATGTGGATATGTCTTGGTGAATTCTTATTTGGGTTTCTTTTTAGATGGTACCCTTCGAGCCACCTGAATCTGGAAGCATGCACTCTCCAGTTCTGGGAACTTCTCGGCAATGATTGCTTTGATAGTTGCTTCTTCATCAGGGTTTTCTTCTTGTCCCTCTGGGACTCCAACGATCATTATGTTATTCCTTTTGACTTCATCTCGACTATCTCTTGCTGTCTGTTCGTTTACTGTGAGTCTTTTTTTCCATCTTCTGCTGTTGCAAGAAAGTCTCTGTACCTCCTCTTGGAGCCCACTGATTCTGTCCTCAGTGGCTGTTACTCTGCTCGAAGGCCTTCCATTGAGTTTTTCATTTCCCCATCTCATTTTTAATGTCTTATATTTCTGCTTGCATTTTCATTTCTATTTTCCTCACTTCTGTTTTCACATCCTGTTCCATTTTATTGGCTCTGTGTTCCATTGCTTCTTTGAGCTCCTTATGCATTCTTAACAACTCTCTTCAAAATTGCTTATCGGAGAGATAATAGAGCTCATCATTATTGATTGACTCCTCTTGGCAGGTGGCTTCACTTATGGAGCTTGACATTATTCTGCATTGCTTTACCATTATGATTGTTATAGGTTGCAACTTGAGTGTACTGGGCACTGTGTGACTGGGCAGTACAGTAAAGGTTGTTGATGGTTGTTCACAGATTATGAGGGATGTGGGGAGTACTGTGGCAAATGTACCCTAATACTACTATAGTATAAACTACTATAGTTTCCTTCCTTTCTTCCTTCCTTCCTTTCTTCCTTCCTTCCTTTCTTCCTTCCTTCCTTCAACTTAAGCCAAGTTCCACAGTGCTGTTTTTATTTGGTGACTAAAAGATTAACCTGGATTTGTTTATAGTCTCATCATGGGATTCCACCTACCCTCCCAGATCTGGTGTTATAATCTGAAAGGGTAGGACATTTTGTTATCTTTCCTATTTACTATATAATACATTTTATTCTAGGCCAAGTTGTGTAATAAAAACATTAAGTGTTTCTTTTTTATGTAAATGTATTCAGTTGATTAACAGTTAAAACGCATGCCCTGAATTGGAACAAATTATTTTTTAAACTATTTAAAGAATTTCATTGTAATATAATATTAAGATTTGACCTGAATCTTTTTTTTTGATGAGGAAGGACATAGATTTGAGATCAACGCAAGGTCAAAAAGTCAATAGAAAAGTAATCAGTTGAGAACATTAGACAAGAAAATGTCTTTGAGAAAGATTTCTTTTCTTTGAAGATGCTTTTGTTTTGTAAATGAGGGGGAAACAAAACACCCCCCACCCCAAAAACAAAACAAAACAAAAGCAAAAAGAGCAAGTGGACCTCAAATGTTAACTAGTGGTCAGGGTCATAATAGCAAGTTAATAGCAGAGCCAAAAATGTGTTTGAGGTCTCATGATACACTTCCCAGATTCTTTTGCACCAGAACCACTGATTATAACAGTTTCTGGCTTGTGATACCTCTGCAGATTATGTTGCTTTAAGAGATTTGATGCATCATTCATTTGAAGTCTAACTTTGAAAGGTCATGTATAACTTTTTATTTTTTTAATTTTTTTATTATACCACCGTGAGACATACAATTACAAAGGTGTTCACAATTGGTTCTTGGTAATACAGTATTCCAGCACCCATCCCTCCACCAGTGCCCCATTTCCAACACCAATGTACCCCACCCCTCCCGCCCACCCCCAGTCTGCCTCAACAGCAGGTAGCCCTGTTTCCTCTTTTCTCTCTCTCTCTCTCTCTCTGTCTCTGCATCTCACTCCCTCTCCTTTTACACATTGTGGCTAGCCCTGCAGATATTTAGAGTTTATCACTTAACTCTCTTTGTGTATGTTCAATGGTGAGTTTTAATCTCCCATTATGTTTTACTAAATGTGTGAAACGTATAACTTTTTAAATGCATATCATTCCGGGTCTTTGAATAGTAGAAAATAGATTAAAAAGATATTAATCCTGCTTTACCCAAATTTGAGTAAAAACTGGGATTCAAATCTGCTTTTAAAATGAAATCTGAAAAAAAAAGGGGGCCGGAGTGATAGCCCAGCCGGTAGGGCGTTTGCCTTGCACGCGCCGGCTCATGCCGGCCCGGGTTCGATCCCGGCATCCCATATGGTCCCTCAAGCACCGCCAGGAGTAATTCCTGAGTGCGGAGCCAGGAGTAACCCCTGAGCATTGCTGGGTGTGACCCAAAAAAAAAAAAAATAAAATCTGAACTTTCCATTTTCGTTGACAAATTAATATGTAATATTTTGCTTTTCTTCAAATTAGCTAATGTATAGGACTTTTGGGAATTCTCTTTTCAAGTTACTTGGAAAACTTCAGCAATCGGAAATCACCACTTTATTTAAATATGATTAATATTTTTATATGCAAACTTTCAAATATATCTGTCTGTCTGTCTATCTGCTCTTTGGGTCACACCCAGTAATGCTCAGGGGTTACTCCTAGCTCGACACTCAGGAATTACTTCAGGTGGTGCTCAGGGGACCATATGGGATGCCAGGGGATTGAATCCCGGTTGGCCATGAGCAAGGCAAATGCCGTACCTGCTGTACTATCGCTCCGGTCCCTAAACTTTCAAGTTCAGATGGTGTATTGATTTAATGTTATATGGTTAGCTGATATGTGGAATTACATTGGAAGATCTCAGGATGAAATTATATTTTGCATTTATGCACTGTATACAGTACTAGGCAGCTTCTAGTCATCCCAGTGAGCCTAGCAGGAAGCCAGAGCAAACCCCACAGCATGAGGTCAGTCATTCTCAAAATCCAGACTCCTTAACTCCTCAGAGCTCCACCCAAGAGAAAACCTGATCTTTCCCCGTTGAGTTTCATCAGTAAATGCTCGAGATGAGAGCCTTCTACTGAGAGAAGAAGGCTCTTATACCACCTACACGGCAGAGCCTGGCAAGCTACCCATGTTATATTTGATATGCCAAAAAAAACAGTAACAATTATCGACCTCATTCCCATGACCTGAAAGAATGGTTTGAGACTTTTCCTGTTCCTGGAGCAAGCAGATGCCCCTGGGGTACACTCACTTGCAACAGGACATATGAAGATGTTACTGGTGCCCACTCGAGCAAATCGATGAACAACGGGAAGACAGTGATACAGTGATACTACTATAGTGGATATTAGAAAACAAAGTACTTCGTTCGACCGCGGCTTTGAGTTTTTGGGGGTGTGAAACCTGGGATAGAGTGGCCTGGAGTAAAGCAGCATCGATCAGAGGGGAGGGGCAAAAGTCCTGGTCTGCGCAAGTTCGCGATCCGGCAGTCCGGCTTTAGGTCCCCCCACCTGCCTGGAGGCTGCGATGGGGGTGGGCCTAAAGGTTCCTCATGCACCTAGAGTAAAGCAGCAGTGCTCAGGGGGCACAAGGAGGGGACAGAGTCCTGGTCTGCGCACCTGCCCGAAGGTTTGCGATGAGAGGTGGGCCCAGGAATTCTTTATTAGATCAACGACTGCTCTCTCTGTGTCTGGAATTTGAACAGCAGAGCAGCAGCCTAAACTGAGCATCCTGAAGTGCCTTCCAGAGCTTTCTATAGACCCAGCTCGCCTTCCATTCCCACACTAAGTGAGCAAGCAAGCTGGACACAGAAGCCAAAATTAAGCAGTTAGCAAAGCATCTATTGATTATAAAATAAAACTACTAGGAGGACAATAAGAAACCAAAGATAAGACAGTTAAACAATAGTAAAACAAACATCAAAACAGAGTAGTTAGACAATAGTTAAATAACTGATTTATGTAAGGGCTGGAAAATAAGAATAAGCTATCCTTTTTATTGCTCCACCTACACCTTGTGTCCTGTTTCTCTGCCAAGTGAGTGCATGTCCTCCTGATTGCCAGACAAGCACCCATCCTCTTTTCTTCCATGGAAATATGCCTTCATCTTATCTGTCAAAGGAGCTTACACTCTGGGCACCAGTGTCAAAGACATCTCAGCTGGTCTTCCACAATGTCTAGAGATTTGAGGTGTGACAGTGTTTAGGGTCTAATATCCTGGAGTCCCAGGAAGTTTAGGTGATAACATAGCATAAATCCTAAAGTAATAGTATATTATGTGAACATTTTCATTTCAATTTTGCATTTCAAAGTATTGAAAGGGAAAAGAGGCTTCTTTCTTTGGAGAGAAGTTCTTAATTATAATTTATTGTGAATTATACCTCACACACTTAGGAGAATAAAATATTTCAATAGGATTCAGCAACAAAAAATACTTCAAGTAGAAAGGAATTTAATATTGTGAGCTATACTGATTACAGATTCATCACAAGGTTGATTTTTACTTAATCAGACATAAACATTCTAAAACAACTTTCCTTGTTCAAATGCAGAGCCTGAGTCTGTGGGTCGGGTGTAGTCCAAGACACAGGGATGTGTCTGACAAGCTTGGGTGTTACTGCTGTGCAGTGGGCCTCTCTGTGAGCAAGTATTACTGCTCTCACCAAGTAAATTGATTTAGGTGTAAGATCTGAAATAGAGACAAAAATGAGAATTATGTCTTGAAAGATAAGGAGTTAATAAATTGGATTTTTTTTCCAGTAAATATTAAGTCTAATTCTAGCATCAGCACATTTCAAGATGATGTGTTTGTTTGTCTGCAGAATGCCTCCTTTCTTATTTCATCACTACTCCTCATGATTTGGCTTAGATGGAGCATTTTTGGTGTGATACCAACTAATGCTCTGCTCCTGCCTGCATTCTCTTGGGACACACGGGGTTTTGGATAAGCTCATTGTGGTGTCAACTGTGACCGTCACATCATGTGTGACTGCATCACACACTCAAGTCAATACCTGCATGGTAGTGACTGCAGGGTTCTCCATGGGAAGTTAGTAATAGAAATTTTGTCGTGCTCTGAGACTAAAATAGCTGGTTCTTTATCATTTGCACCCTACTTCCAGCACCTATTGTTGATTCCATTATTATGATGGCATGTCGGGCGCCGCCGGCGGGGTCCCCGACAGTGCCGGGAAGCGAAGTTCCCTTCTACCTCCGAAGCCGGCGAGGAATGGATGAACACTCAGAAATCCGATGAGGTTTTTAAAAAGCTTTACTTATCACAGGTTCAGGCATACAAATCAGCAAAAGGAAAACCCCCGATGCTTAGGATTCCAGGCTAGAACCCCAGCCACGTGTAGGCCAAGATGGCGACCACCACGTGTGAAACTTCCAAGGGGAATAATCGCTCACAAGGCGAGATCCCACTGGGAAGAAGAAGCCTGGGAGAGCGGGAACCGGCTAGTTTATACCCCCGCAACTCAGACCTTCCTCCCATTGTTATGGGAAGCAGGGAGGGTCCAATGCCCCCTCGGTAGTCCCTCCCTGCATCTCACCTAGGGCCTTTACTGTGCTAATGTTTTGAGCCGGAATGCCTTTGTAGAGAATGTAGAGAAGGGGGTTTCTGAGATGGCAGGTCACTGTACCAAAGATCAACACCAATGCCAGTTAAATATTTCTCCAAGCCTTCACAAGTCTCCTCTACTTCATTGTAGTTTTATATTTTATCAGGGAGCCATGCTTGTTTGTTTGGAAGCAAACAGCATTTCTCTCTGGTCTAATTACTTAGGTGTCCTTACGTGGCCAGGCTAATATGCTGGTAAGATCTAGCTAGTCCCACGATGATTGTGATAGCATGGGAGAATATTTATACCAGCTAGTACAGCATACATGGTCGGATAAACTGCCACCTTTAGACTACCCCCTTACCTACGGAGTGATTTGCGGGAGGCAATCCAGAGCAGATGCAGCGGCCCTTAGGAGTCCTGCAACAATGGCAGACAAATAGCATTTCTGAAATTCTTCATTGTTTTCATTGTTGCCCCTCGGGGGTGTTGCTGGTGTGGCTGTGGTGCCTGGCTTCATCGACAGGTGGCAGACAGAAAACAGACTTGTCTACACCCAGGGCTCTGCCTTGTGGGCCCTGAAATATAAAGAGACTGGGCCACCTGGGATGAACCCAGAGCCACGGCAGAGCCTGGCAAGCTACCAGTGGTGTATTCAATATGCTGAAAACAGTAACAATAATGGACCTCATTCCCAATGAATGGAGACATTTCTGGTGCCCGCTCAAGCAAATCAATGAACAATGGGAAGACAAGTGACAAGTGACTAAAGCTATTTGGTTTTGGCCTCCCTTGAAATCTACCCAAAGCATTGGCAGAGAAATAAATGACATAGTGCATACCAAGAGTACTGGGCAAATTACAAGAAGTTTTGGAATGCTACTTCTTTCTTTATTCTTACTTAATGCCATTATTCCCTAAATCCTGATATATCTTGCCGCTTCTTTATCAGGTGAAAAAGAGCATTACTCATGACTGTCTAATTTTCATTAACTCCTGAAGGATAGTGAGTGATATGATCTTGTCATGTGGGGGACATGCTCAGTGGTGTTCCGGAGATTTGTTCCAGTGCAGGACTTCGGGCTCATTCCGGAGGATTGACCCCAGAGCCCAGGAATGAAAACCGATCTCTCTGGCCCTAAATTATTTTTTTTAATTTTTTATTTTTACAATTACAAAGATATACAATTAAAAAGTTCATATTTGGGGTTTTGGTCATATAGTGTTCCAGCACCCATCCCGCCACCAGTGCCCATCTCCCACCACCAGCGTCCCCGGTTCCCTCCCCTCCCCCCAGTCCTCCTCCATGGCAGGTTCTTTATTTCCTTCCCCTTCTCTCTCTCTTTCTCTTTTCCTTCCCCTCCAGACTATGGATTGCAGAACATACATTAAAGGGTTGTCATGTGTATCCTTTTGCCTCTATTTAATGCTCAGTTCTAGGTTGGCATTAGTACCCTAACAATTGTTAGCACACTGTTCCATTTTCTCTTACCTAGCCTCTGACTCCCACACGTTTGTGATAATTTCCACCTTTGACAAGACCTCCTGATATATGTTTCACTTGACCTTGGATATTGGTATCATAATATGTACATACATATTTATGTTATGCAGATAAATGCAGTCATTCTGTATCTGTCTCTCTCCTTCTGGCTAATTTCACTCAACATAATCTTCTCCATGTCCATCCATTTAAAGGCAAATTTCATAACTTCATTTTTCCTAACAGCTGCATAGTATTCCATTGTGTAGATGTACCAAAGCTTCTTTATCCAGTCATCGATTTTCGGGCACTCTGGTTGCTTCCAGATTCTGGCTATTGTGAATAATGCTGCTATGAACATAAAAGTAGGGATGGTGTTTCCACTTCGCGTATTTTTGGTTTCCCAGAGTAGATTCCCAGGAGTGGTATGGCTGGGTCAAATGGTCAAATCCTGTGACTATTGATAGGATCATATGGTTTTTATATTTTCTCTTATTGATATGATGTATTATGTTGATTGACTTGCGAATGTTGAACCATCCTTGCATACCCCGGGATGAATCCTACTTGGTCATGATGTATAATCTTCTTGATGAGTCTTTGGATTCCGGTTTGCTAGTATTTTGTTGAAGATCTTAGCATCCGTGTTCATCACAGATATTGGTCTGTAGTTTTCTTTCTTTGTGTTATCTCTCCCTGCTTTGAGTATCAGGTTGATATGTGTCTCGTAGAAGCTGTTTGGGAGTGTTTCTGTTTCTTCTATTTCCTGGAAGAGCTTGAAAAGGACTGGCAGTAGGTCCTCTTTAAAGGTTTGGTAGAGTTCACTAGGGAATCCGTCTGGACCTGGGCTTTTGTGTTTGGGAAGACTTTGAATTACTGTTTCTATTTCCTCAATGGTGATAGGCTTATTCAGGTATTGCAGGTCTTCTTGTTTCAATCGTGGGAGGTTATAGGACTTCAGGAATTTATCCATTTCTTCTAGATTCTCATGTTTCACGGCATGCAGGCTCTCAAAGTAATCTCTGATGATCTTTTGGATTTCTGTGGTTTCTGTTGTGATGTCACCATTTTAATTTCTGATTCTGTTTATTTGGGTTCTCTTTTCCATGTCCTTACAAGTCTTGCCAATGGTTTGTCAATCTTGTTTATTTTTTCAAAGAACCAGCTCTTGGTTTCATTAATCTTTTGGATTGTTTTTTTGGTTTCCAACTCATTGATTTCCTCTCTAAGTTTTATTATTTCCTTTTTTCTGCCTGGGTTGGGCTCCTTTTGTTGGTCTTTTTCTAATGTCTTCAGCTGTGTAGTCAGGTTATTTATGTGGGCCCTTTCTTGTTTCCTGATGAATGCTTGCAGAGCTATAAACTTCCCTCTTAACATGGCTTTTGCTGTGTCCCACAAGTTCTTATAGTTGGTGTCTTCATTTTCATTTGTTTCCAGAAATCTTTGGATTTCCTGTTTGATTTCTTCTATGACCCATTTGTTGTTCAGGAGTGAGCTGTTCAGTTTCCAGGTGTTTTGTTTGACTCCCTGTTTCTGTGTACAGTTAACTTCCATTTTTAGTGCATCATGGTCTGAAAAGATAGCTGACACAATTTCTATCTTTTTTTTTATGGCTTTTATTTTATGGCTTTTTTTTTATGGTTTGCTTTGTGGCTCAGCATGTGGTCTATCTTGGAGAATGTTCCATGTGCACTAGAGAAAAATGTGTATTCAGCTTTTTTGGCATGAAAAGCCCTGTATATATCCACTAGCTCTCTTTTTTCCATTTCTTCCTTCAGGGCCAATATTTCCTTGGAGAATTTCAGTCTTGTTCATCTACCCATCGTTGTTAGAGCAGTGTTGAAGTCTCCAACTATTATTGTTCTACTGTTAATGTCTTCTTTGAGGTCTCTTAGCAGTTGTTTTATGTATTTTGCTGGCCCCTCGTTGAGTACTGTGATTTCTTCCTGGTGTACATACCCCTTAAGTAATAAGAAATGGCCTTAGTTGTCCCTTCTAACCTTTTTCAGCCTGAAGTCTATATTATCTGATACTAATATGGCCACACCAGCCTTTTTGGAGGAGTTGTTTGCATAGAGAATGGTCTTCCAACCTTTGACTTTGAGTCTGTGTTTGTTCTGATTATTCAGATGCGTTTCTTGTAGACAGAAGAATGTTGGGTTCAATTTTTTAATCCATTTTGTTACTCTGTGTCTCTTAATTGGTGCATTTAGACCATTGACATTGAGATATATTATTGTCATCGGATTTTGTGTCATCTTTCTGTTTGTGCTTGTTGTGCTTATGGGTTTGGTCGTATTACAGTAGACCCTTCAGTCCTTCTTTTAAAGTTGGTTTTGAGTCCATGAAGTTCCTGAGTTGTTGCTTATCCATGAAGTTGTGTATCTTTCCTTCATATCTGAATGTGAGTCTGGCCGGGTAAAGAATTCTTGGTGAGGCCTGCAGTTCACTGAGCCTTTTCACAATATCCCACCATTGTTTTCGGGCTCAGAGTGTTTCATCAGAGAAGTCTGCTGTAAATCTTAGAGATGTTCCTTTGTATGTGATTTCCTTCTTTGATCTTGCTGCTTTCAGTATTCTATCTCTATCTATAGTTTTTGTCATTTTAATTAAGATGTGTCTTGGAGTATTCTTGTTGGGGTTTCTTTTAGCAGGTATCCTCACGGGCCTCCTGGATCTTGAGGCAAGCTTTCTTTAGTTCCAGGAACTTCTCAGCAATTATGGCTTTGACAGTTTCTTCTTCATCAGGGTTTTCTTCTTGCCCTTCTGGGACCCCAATGATCCGTATGTTGTTTCTTCTGGCTTCATCCCGATTATCTCTTGCTGTCTGTTCGGTAATTGTGAGTCTCTTTTCTATCTTCTGGTGCTGTGTAGAGAATCTTTGGAACTCGTCTTCGAGATCACTAATTCTTTCTTCAGTAGCTATTATTCTGCTATGATGGCTTTCCACTGTGTTTTTCATTTCCATTTACCTCATTTTTAATATCTGTCATTTTCCATTTGCATTTTCCTCACTTCTTCTATCATGTCCTCTTGTATTTTATTGATTTTGCATTCCATTGCTTCTTTGAATTCCCTTATGAATCCTTAACATTTCTTTCCGAAATTCCTTATCAGAGAGGTTATACAACTCA